>JAODXP020000012.1:18778790-18791359 GCA_027497455.2 Sardinella longiceps | reverse complement strand
TCTCAAATACCCCTCTTCCCATCCTAACACACACACACACACACACACATAACCTCATACTACACGTCTCAAATACCCCTCTTCCCATCCTAACACACACACACACACACATAACCTCATACTACACGTCTCAAATACCCCTCTTCCCATCCTAACACACACACACACACACACACACACACACATAACCTCATACTACACGTCTCAAATACCCCTCTTCCCATCCTAACACACACACACACACACACACACATAACCTCATACTACACGTCTCAAATACCCCTCTTCCCATCCTAACACACACACACACACACATAACCTCATACTACACGTCTCAAATACCCCTCTTCCCATCCTAACACACACACACACACACATAACCTCATACTACACGTCTCAAATACCCCTCTTCCCATCCTAACACACACACACACACACATAACCTCATACTACACGTCTCAAATACCCCTCTTCCCATCCTAACACACACACACACACACACATAACCTCATACTACACGTCTCAAATACCCCTCTTCCCATCCTAACACACACATATCTAACCTTACACAGCACCTCTGACATATAGTCCACCTCTTCCCCATCCTATGCTGTAGTATAATACCCATATCCAACCCTACCTGTAATGCCAGACACTCTTTATGATCCCCCTGGATCAGTCAGAGGTTTCCTCAGTCCCTGTAGGTTTGTGTGAGACACGGCGAGTGCCTGTCTGTCTGTCTGTCTGTCTGTCCGACTGTCTGTCTGGCTGGCTGAGGGAGGGGAAGAGTGTCCAGTATGAGGTCAGTTGTTGTGAGGAGGGAGTGACTGTACATGTTGCAAGTGACTGAAGAAGCATCACATCAGGTTAGCACTTAGCATCCATATAACATTACATTACATTGCATCCACAGACACAACTACTAACATTCTAGCATCCTTGTGCACCTTAAACATTCTGACATCCTTGGACACCATAACTAACATTCTAGCATCCTTGAACACCATAAACATTCTAGCATCCTTGACACCATAACTAACATTCTAGCATCCTTGGACACCAAAACTCTAACATTCTAGCATCCTTGGACTCCATAAACATTCTAGCATCCTTGGACACCAAAACTCTAACATTCTAGCATCCTTGGACACCATAAACATTCTAGCATCCTTGGACACCATAACTAACATTCTAGCATCCTTGGACACCATAACTAACATTCTAGCATCCTTGTGCATCATCACTCTAACATTCTAGCATCCTTGGACTCCATAAACATTCTAGCATCCTTGGACACCATAAACATTCTAGCATCCTTGGACACCATAACTAACATTCTAGCATCCTTGGACACCATAACTCTAACATTCTAGCATCCTTGGACACCATAACTAACATTCTATGGACTGTGGATATTCTGTGTGCACCTGTGGATATTTTTATAAACATTTTTTTTATTTGTTTGGGCCTTTTGTTTAAACCCAAACAGATTTTTGACTATATACCTTAAACTGATATTTCCATAAATGCTCTAATTGTCCACAGCACAAGACCCAGTCTTTCCTTAGGGGAGAAATGGCCCATGGAGCATGGTCTGTGTGTGTGTGTGTGTGTGTGTGTGTGTGTGTGTGTCTCTCTCTCTGTGTGTGTGTGTGTGTGTGTGTGTGTGTGCACAAGACCCAGTCTGACCTTAAAGCTTATTTCCTAAGGGGAGAAATGGGCCATGGAGCATGGTTCAAGTTTTAAATGTTTCTATACTCCACACAACCTGTGTGTGTGTGTGTGTGTGTGTGTGTGTGTGTGTGTGTGTGTGAAAAATACAAGCACACTTCACACCTACATGCTAACGGTACCCATGACACCTTTAGAATGCCATTACACATTTCAACAGACACACACACACACACACACACACACACACACACACACACACACACACAGAACACTTGCCTGCTGTAGCACTACTATTACCACCAGAGGTCACTGTTGTGCCATCAGGAATCCACGACTGTAAGATGATCAGTGAGAGAGAGAGAGAGAGAGAGAGAGAGAGAGAGAGAGAGAGAGAGAGAGAGAGAGAGAGAGAGAGCATCCAGAGGGAGAGGGAGCACAGTGTAGGAGCTGACAAATACCTCAGCACATAAAACATTGATGAGACTAACAAGATTAACAAGACAGGATAAGGATGGCAGGGGTAGAGGAAACAGTCTCCAAACAAGCAGTCTGTCTCCAAACAGCAATCTAGACTTTGAGTTCACCTGAGGGCTACAGCAGTGAACACTCACCACACACACACACACACACACACACACACACACACATAATGGGGCAACTCCTCAACCATCACAAGGCTGCAGTGCAGCCACTCACCAACAGCAGACTAAACTACTACTAAACTACTACTAAACAGACTAAACAGACTAAACTACTACTAAACTACTACTAAACAGACTAAACTACTACTACTAAAACTACTTTTCTGTTGAATAATAAACAATAGTTCTGTAATATTTGTGTATTTCTGTGTGCATGCAGTCCTGTCTAACTCATGAACTTAGGACTTGATAAGCGAGCCAAAGACCTGCCTGCGCTGTCCCGTGGGAACACAGCGAGCGACTTACACTTCAGACATGTGAGAGTACAAACACCTCCACATGCTCCACAGAATGTCGGTCTGTCAAACACCTGGTAAGCCCCTTATGTGCAGCGTGTGTGTGGTTGAGAGAGGGCAAGACAAAGTCGCTTAGGAGTGTGTTCTCTTGTTTAAGGTGAAATTGCTAATTGCCATTCCGACACTCTGCGAATGCGCGAAAAGGCACGCGTGCGTTGGAACAGTTGGTGCGTGCTGAATATGTCGCCAATCGCATTCGGTCCCGTGGGAAACCCACCGGATCGCCTCTCTCACCCTCTTTATGATGTGATGACGGACAGATAAATAAACCCACCGGATCGCCTCTCTCACTGTCTTTATGATGTGATGACGGACAGATAAATAAACCCTTCTGTGCTGTTTTGACTCCACTGTTAAGAGGACACAGATTTTAATCAAACTCAGATCGGACACTGACATTATCGATGTATCAACAAACTGGCCAGCTTCAAAATGTATGACAACATAACCCACAAGCACAAAGAGGAGCTGCGCCTTGTATCAGGTCCTCTTAGAAGTTTTTAAGTGCGTCAAAGTCTTTTGCACTTTGTGGTGCGTCTACATTTTGAAAACAAACAAACAAACAAACAAAAAAAGCACGAAAAAATAACAAGTGCAAAAAACTGCAATGTGGTTTAAAACTAACTTGAAAATTGTTTTCTCTGAGTGCGAGCCCTCCCCGTTTCATAATTAAAAACATTTTAAACCACCCAAACCAACCGACTTCTTGGCTAATTGCATATAAAGGTCTTTTGATTTCTAGGATCAAACGAAGCTTCAGTCGTGGTGATTTCAACACCTTTTGGTGCCAAGACGTCTCGCCCGAAGCGGAAGCCTGTGAAACGGATCTATGGCTGTAACGCGCGCTGTCTCGCATTAAAAGGTTGTTCGCACTTATCGGAGATGCTTCCCACAAGACCTCGTGCTTTGAAGTCTCTCCAAGCACGCGCCACAACCTGTCGCTCCTCGCGTAGGGAAATGAGCCACGCACGCGCCAGCGATATTTTACATCACAAAGGACGCGTGCGCGCTGGGGGCTCCCGCGGTGACCCCAGTTTATGCACGTGAAGAAATACTTTAGTGGGGCGCTGGTGTTAAATATTTGTCATTATTTATTCATTTACCTTTCATGTGCAACAGCCAGGATAACACAAGATTGGACAGAGTAGGAGACTATCCATACGCAGATCATGTGGGAAAACAGACCAAGACCAAGTGTTTCTTTTTCAATGGATTTATTTTTCGGTATCAAAATATACAGAGTAATCTTTTTAAAAACAGGCAACAATGAACAATAAATAGTAAAATGTGCAAAATAACGTCTGTATAATAAATTACCTGAATAAAAAAATAAAAATAAAGCCAACACTGTTATTAACCAGCTAACAGTCTGAAACGTCAGAAAGACTCCCTCCTGGGGCCCAGCTTTAGAAACGTTTGGGATGCTTTTAACTAGGGCCTAAGCATAGCACTTGTCTCGCTCTCTTGTTTTTGCTTTTAACTAGGGCCTACGCATAGCGCTTGTCAAGCTCTCTTTTTTTTTGCGAACAATAACCTTCTTTTAAAAAAACTTTCAGCCTTGTTCTTAATGTGCAAAATCTGTCATTATAATCTGAGCCAAATTACCTGCAAATTCAGGCCTCAATATCTGTACAATATCTGTATATATACATAGCAAGTGAGTACATCTATTTCTGTGCAGGTCAGAATAATATTTACATACAGATTACGGAGCTGTAGTTACAGAGCTGTAATCTGGAGAATAATATAGATTACGGAGCTGTAGTTACAGAGCTGTAATCTGGAGAATAATATAGATTACGGAGCTGTAGTTACAGAGCTGTAATCTGGGCAAAGAGCAGCCAGACGATCTGGGCTGCTTTGGAATGGGAGGAGCAAGTCTCTGACATCAGCCATCAGGCTCCACCCCCTCCTGCATCAGTCCAGCAGCTGGAGAAGAGTGGTTGCCAGGCAGCAGGAATGATTGGCGTTTCAAGGCCATGGTCTCCACATGGGCTGTGTGGGTGAGAGCAGTTGCCGGGGGCGATGTGAGTGTGTGGCGGGCTGCTGTCTGAGAGGCGTGGCCAGTGTGGGGGAGGGCGGGGACACCGGAACGCCGTTACTCACGCTGACGGAGGACTGGGCAGCGCTACACTTGGTCGCCCTCACACACCCAATCTGACAGGTGAGATGTCCAACAGGTGACCTGGGATTCCACAGGGCGGCTTTTAGAGTAGAGCTCTGGGGACTTGTTGCCTTGGCGACGCTGGATGGGGAGGGGGGGCCCTGGACGTCGGCCTTCAGATGATGATGGTTGTGGCGGACAGCAACCATGTCCAGTCTAGAGGACAGCGTCAGCTTCTGATTGGACGTCACGTCTCCCCTCAGGAGGAACTCAGAGGCTCTTTGGAGACACGTGGAGAAGCCATTGTGGAAGTTGTTGCTGTCATGGTGACTGTTGCCCCGGAGAAAAGCAACGGTGTGTTCTAGAATCTCTGCTTTCTCCGTTCTTTTCTACAGAGAGAGAGAAAGAGAGAGAGAATAGGTGTTACATTCTACATTCCTTTAAATGTTTGC
Organism: Sardinella longiceps; assembly: GCA_027497455.2. Taxonomy (NCBI): domain Eukaryota; kingdom Metazoa; phylum Chordata; class Actinopteri; order Clupeiformes; family Clupeidae; genus Sardinella; species Sardinella longiceps. The sequence continues at coordinate 18,786,132 of JAODXP020000012.1, read as the reverse complement.
TATGTCTGTAAAATTGTCCAAATTCAGAAATGGTTTGATAGATTTGCAGGCGTCCTCATACCTGGTTTGCACGGTCTTGCAGAAGCATCTTATTGAGTGTTTCTAGGCAACGGTTGATCCGTTCCCGCCTCCTCTTTTCCACTTGTGGCTTCAGGAGCTGAAAGTTCAGGGAAACCATGAGGTCCAGATTCATAGCAATGACACAACAAGTCTGGCAAACTGACAGCTATTAAAGTTCACTAACGCAGCAAAATCTACATTACAGAAAGCGTTTTGAGAATTCATGAAGTCCAGATTCATAGCAATGACGGCAACACATCTGGCAGCTATTCAAGTTAAAACTGCCTCATATAAAGTGTTCTGCACGTTTAATTACATGTTCAATAGTTTACAGAAAGTTCTCACATCCTAGAAATAACTTTTATATCAATCAATTTATTCCACTGTCTGTGATAACAGATGAAACATCAGTGAATCGGTAAAAGTTCTTAGGTAATGCTATGTGTAAGTGATAGCCGTAGGAATGAGAAATCGCCTTACCTTGCGGTCCAATGTGACATGTTGAACAGCTACTTTCAGTCTCATGATCGCAGGGGTTGCTGTCCTGTTCCGAAAGCGCAGTGAAAAGCGAAGGTGTCTGGCAAGAGGCTTCCGGCGAGTTTTCTCTGTAGATTGCAGTAGTTCTGACTTTCCTCTCGTGCCACAGGCTTTATAAAGCCGCTGTATCCCGCCACGCCTCCCGTGGCTCCTGACCAATCACGGGGCTTCCTGATACCCTTTGATGAACACGAGCTAAGCGGCTCGGCGTCTGGGACGCATGGCGCGTGCCTATAGCGCTGGAGGTGTCATCTTCAGGTAGAAGGAGGTGTGTGTGTGTGTGTGTGTGTGTGTGTGTGTGTGTGTGTGTGTGTGTGTGTGCATCCTGTAAATGCCAGAGATTGTCATTTCTTACACTATGAAAATATAATTATGGCATCAATAAATAATTATTTGACTTGAAATTATCCACCAAATTTAACTTTGCATTGACAGTCATATCCTGTTTTGTTCTGTTTTGTGAAAATGTAGCCTATATATCTTGCATGACCAGTGAATCCATTCATGTTCAGTATTAAGCTAATAGGCTACCTAGGCTACTTACATCCTATGATACACCCTGGGTATGATTAACAGTCCGCAATATGACTCTCCGGACTTTTTTTTTTTTACTTCAGTTATGAAATAGTCTCAGTGAGGCATTCCGCAGGAAATGCTTGCGCTCACAATGCTACTTTGTAAAAAGTGTTTTGATTCTGACACGCGTCATTCCCTTTGTGAAACCAGACTCGTGAGCAGGCCACGCGCTCACACCTCTAAGCACCGTTGGCACGCGCGTGTTTCAATGAGTTCAAAGCGGCGCACGCGGTCCTGCTGAGCGCAGCTGGAAATTCCACGTGGTGACTCGTGTCCCCCAAAGAGTGACACCTTCGCCCACCGACAGTTTCTTAATTATTCACAAACCCAATCTGACCACCAGACTAAATAACTTAATTATTCACAAACCCAATCTAACCACCAGACCTAGTAACTCCAAAATGAGGTGCATAAAACGCTGAACCCGCCTGTTCTGTTTGGCAAAGTTTCACATCAAATTAAGCACCATAATTGGAAAGAAAGCAGCTAGGGAGATGCGCAGCAGGCAGGTAGGCAGACAGGCTGTAGACCTGGCTTAGGTCTGAGTTTCCCCCAGCAGACAGCAGGCCAAAGCACACACACATCCTTCTAGGAAATGAAAACTATAGGGTTGTGAATTATTAGGCAACGATGTGTGGATGTGGACTATGTGATTCTTTACGCACATGGATATTGTCATGCCTGCATTCAAAGAAATTTAATTTCGAATTCCACTAATTTATTCGTTTCCTTTGAATCTCCTTTCTAAATTAATATTCGTTGAGTTTATAGACAAGGCATATTTCTGTTACAGTTCGTTGCAAATATAGGCTATGTTACCGAAATTTCACCCGACGACCAACTTACGTAGAATAGTCCCACAGCACCACTACTCCCTCAAATAGCCACTTCTGGACCGGCCACTGGGACTGCAGCACCACTACTCCCTCAAATAGCCACTTCTGGACCGGCCACTGGGACTGCAGACTGCAGGCATCTATGACTAAATGAGTCGCATCTCATCACACGTCAATTATACCCAGGCCTTTTTACCAGATAATCCATCGTGATGGGCGCATAGTAAACATTGCTATTGAATTAGGAGCACCAATAGGCCAATAGGCCTATTTTAAAATGCTACACCAATGTCCCATTGGAACAACACATATTGGCATTTAGGCTACAGTACACCACATATTGGCATTTAGGCTACAGTACACCAAGAGAGTACAATAGTTTAGTCAGTGTGAACAGGTTCATTCTCATTTCTCGCTGTTGGACGGTGGCCCGCACTTCCTAAATAACAATGTTGCGCTTTTGTATTCGCACTCTCCAGACATTTCCCGTGGGAACATGGAGACATAGCCCTAAAATGTGAGAAGACGCACACATTCTTTCTCTTTCTCTCTCTCTCTCTCTCTCCGTCGGACACACGCTCACACATTCTTTAGAGACGGATCTGTTCTCAAAGACCTGTTAATTCGCACACGGACGACACAGGTGGTGTGCGTCAACCAGAAGTGTGCGGGCGCGGCATTTGGTGCGTCTTTTTATGTAGGGTCCACCAGTCTGTGTGTGTGTGTGTGTGTGTGTCTTAAGTAGGGTCCACCATTCTGTGCAATTACTCCATAATATTGGTCAGATGTGCACGTACACATGGCGTTTACAGCTGACACTAACCGACCACCAGTGTGTTAATAAACCATGGAGGTGTGGTGGACACACGCGGTTGGAGTTTAGTGAGCTGGTGTGGTGATGGGAACCGGAAATGTGCCATGTGTCCCATTCTGCTGTGATGGGAAAGTAGCCTGGGACGGGATGTTAAACTAAGTCTTTATTTTGTGTCTCTGGATCGAAACTAATTTCGAGAGAAGACATTGTTCACTTTAAAGCTGACGTTAGGAAAGAAGTGCCGCTTTTTTTTTTTTTACAGGGACGGTGGCTGTCGTCTGTCCAATGGCGTAAGCATAAGTGTATGAATTAGCAGAAATTAAGTTTGTACGATTAAAAAATTACCGTGTTTCAAGCATTTCCAGCACAAATTCCCTTATTGTTGCTTCATAGGTGAAAGGGCATGCATAAACATCAACCTGGACTGGATACCCCAAACTTCAGTTAGAGGTCGGTGGTGTTGGTCTTAATAAAGGCGAGAAGTAACAAGCAACCTTCTTTAACTTTACACAAAACTTTCATCAAAGTTGAATCAATGAAACGAACTGAAAGAAACCGCAGGAGATCAGATAACTGATTGTGTCGGTCAGCTGTTCCGATTTCTGACACCATTGAAGCCTTTCGAATCGACTTCTGAGGAGTATTTATTAGCCCTGGCGATTAGGTGTTAAAATATTCACCACGTCCCTTTTCCCACGCGCGCTTCTCCTCTGAAGTCTCCGTCAGCGCGTGCCATCGTTTGTTGGCGCCAAGTGTCACCTCGCGCGCAATGAATGGCCAACACGCGCCACTAACAACGATGACATAAAAGCGTGCGGCGCTGTTTGTGTGTGTGAATGCGAGTGTGTGTGTGTGTGTGTGTGTGTGTGTGTGTGTGTGTGTGTGTGAGAGAGAGAGAGAGAGAGAGAGAGAGAGAGGTGGCGAAATGACTCAGTACTAGGCTAAATAACTAGGTGGAAAAGTGGAGGACAGGATGAATAAAGTGAAACAAAACAAGACACAGTGTCAGTTTTCATGCTTTTATTTATAATAAACTATAGAAAAATATAATTTCTCTCATGGTGAACATAATTGACATAAATAAATAAATGTGCAAAATGTGTTGATTTAAATACAGATAATAAAAGATCTTTTAAAGCACCAGTGCAGGGACAGCGGTGCTGTAGCTTCGTTAGCTGCTGTGTGTGTGTGTGTGTGTGTGTGTGTGTGTGTGTGTGTGTGTGTGTGTGTGTGGAGAACATTGGTGTAGCTTCGTTAGCTGGTGTGTGTGGAGAACAACAGGCTCAGCTGTGGTGCTGTAGCTTCGTTAGCTGGTGTGTGTGTGTGTGTGTGTGTGTGTGTGTGTGTGTGTGTAGAACATTGGTGTAGCTTCGTTAGCTGGTGTGTGTGGAGAGCTACAGGCTCAGCTGTGGCCAATCACACTCAAGTTCTCTCAGTCCGCATGGCTGCCAAGCCCCACTGAGCATGTGCAGTAGGGCGCCCTAAGCCACACTGAGCATGTGCAGAAAGGCGGCTTAAGGCAGTAATGTCTGTATCTGCCTCTGACTGTGAGTCTGGTCTTCCTCAAGGCAGTAATGTCTGTATCTGACTCTGAGTCTGAGTGTGACTGTGAGTCTGGTCTTCCTCAAGGCCATGGTCTCCACATGGGCTGTGTGGGTGAGAGCAGTTGCCGGGGGCGATGTGAGTGTGTGGCGGGCTGCTGTCTGAGAGGCGTGGCCAGTGTGGGGGAGGGCGGGGACACCGGAACGCCGTTACTCACGCTGACGGAGGACTGGGCAGCGCTACACTGGGTCTCCCTCACACACCCAATCTGACAGGTGAGATGTCCAACAGGTGACCTGGGATTCCACAGGGCGGCTTTTAGAGCAGAGCTCTGGGGACTTGTTGCCTTGGCGACGCTGGATGGGGAGGGGGGGCCCTGGACGTCGGCCTTCAGATGATGATGGTTGTGGCGGACAGCAACCATGTCCAGTCTAGAGGACAGCGTCAGCTTCTGATTGGACGTCACGTCTCCCCTCAGGAGGAACTCAGAGGCTCTTTGGAGACACGTGGAGAAGCCATTGTGGAAGTTGTTGCTGTCATGGTGACTGTTGCCCCGGAGAAAAGCAACGGTGTGTTCTAGAATCTCTGCTTTCTCCGTTCTTTTCTACAGAGAGAGAGAAAGAGAGAGAGAATAGGTGTTACATTCTACATTCCTTTAAATGTTTGCTATGTCTGTAAAATTGTCCAAATTCAGAAATGGTTTGATAGATTTGCAGGCGTCCTCATACCTGGTTTGCACGGTCTTGCAGAAGCATCTTATTGAGTGTTTCTAGGCAACGGTTGATCCGTTCCCGCCTCCTCTTTTCCACTTGTGGCTTCAGGAGCTGAAAGTTCAGGGAAACCATGAGGTCCAGATTCATAGCAATGACACAACAAGTCTGGCAAACTGACAGCTATTAAAGTTCACTAACGCAGCAAAATCTACATTACAGAAAGCGTTTTGAGAATTCATGAAGTCCAGATTCATAGCAATGATGGCAATGGTGTTAGAACTTGGATATGTCTGTCAGAACTACGTCACAGAAACGGGTTAGCATATAGTTTGGCTACATGTTCAATTCAGCTAACTGACACTATTACCAATAAAACAACAGAAAAAACTTTAATGGATTTTTTCTTGAATTTTTCCCTTTTCTTTTTCTTAATGGAAATTGGTCTTACCTTGCGGTCCAATCTGACGTGTTGAACAGCGAGTTGTAGTCTCATGTTTGCAGGTTGCCGTTATCCGAAAGCGCCGTGACTGGTGTGGCGAGGTCTCACGGGGATGGATGAGTGCCTACGGCAGGTCTAACCGCGGTCTCATAATCCAACCTATATAAACACGGGGTCTTAACCACGCCTCTTCAGCTGCTAGCCAATTGAAAGCGACAACGGCGCCTAATGAGCAGCGTCTCACGAGCGGTGATGCTCCGTTTGGAACGCTGGTGTGAAGCGCGTGGCGCGTGCCTGCTATACCGGAGGTGTGACTTCTAATACAGTGGTTTCCGAGTCATACACGCGCTCCAAGCTTGACAAACGATCTGACGCGTGCGAAAGGCACACTAGGTACCGTGGGCACGTGTGAGTGTAATGAGCACAAATCGTTACAAGCTTCCATTTGTGCAGGTTTATACCGCTGTGTGTGTGTGTGTGTGTGTGTGTGTGTGTGTGTGTGTGAGAGAGAGATAGAGACATCCTCTCCATCGCCTGACAGCTGGCTCTTAGTTATCCAGCACCGTAAACGGTCATCACCCTTGAGCGCCCTCAATCTCCAAGTGTATTTTACCGTAGCCTCCGTTCAAACAACCCTCAGCCACGTGACGTCTAACTGCAACAAACACAAGTGAACATCCAACAGAATATCAGGCAGGAGTTTATCAGACACACACACTCCTGCAGAGTTCAGAGATTGCGCGTAAGTACTCCAGGTGAGTTGCTTATAAACTCAAACAGAAGAACATGCTGGCCAGTGTTCATTTTAATGCCACTTAGGCCCCTAATGCCAGGACACTTTTGACAGTTGCTGAGATTATGTTTCTCACTGGAAGGACATGCCAGAAGAAATATTTCCCGTGGGAACAATCAGTTCGGGCTCTTAAAGATGTGAGAACACACACACGTTCACACACTCTCTTTCTCTCATACACACACACTCAGAAAGACTGCTCTGCTCACAATGATGTGTTAGTTCACACACGCGTGGCACAGACATTCGGTGGGAACCAGAGTGAAGTTTCGCGAGCGCGACGTTTGGTGCGTCTGCTGTCGTCATCACATCCGCTCAGCAATTAAAGTGTGTGTGTGTGTGTGCCCATATGTGCACATGCAGGCCAGCTGTCATTGTCTTACACACTGTCCACTTTGGAACCTCGAGGTGTGGGGAAAGAGAGAGAGAGAGAGAGATGATCGTGGAAACCGCCAAATTGCAAAGGGTCAAGAGAAAGATGTTGTTTTGTGATGCGTTTATTTGGCACCAAGTAATGAATCGATTGAAATCTCCATGTAATTCCAATACATTTTTTGGTTTTGTGTTTCAAATAGTTAGATGGTTGGAATGCGCAACGGAAATAGCGTTCCAAGGAATCTGTACTGTACTGTTCGTGTCGGGCTGTGCTTCAGGCTGCGAGTCCGCGCGCATAGGGCAGCAGATAAAACCGCTTTTCTCTCACATAGCACTTGGGGCTCGAGGATCCTCCTTCCATAAAACAAGCTGCTTTGATACTGCTTATAATATAAATGAAATTGTTTTCTGTAATAGGGCACCACTTTCCCCTTAATATAATAATTAAAAAAGACCAATTAAATCCAATTTCTAATGGGGAACGTATAGGTCTGGTGTTGCTATGAATTCATCTGACTAACAAACGTTTATCAATCTGTTAGTTGCTAAAATTCACACCTCCTGCTTGGTGTGGAACGGTGTTTCCCACGCGAGTTTCTCCTTTGATGTCTCCACTCCGCGCGTGCCATCTCCTGTTGGCGCCAGGTGTCACCTCAT
>JAODXP020000012.1:18766290-18768790 GCA_027497455.2 Sardinella longiceps | reverse complement strand
GGATAGAGAGAGAGAGAGGGGGGGGAAGGATGGAGAGATAGAGGGAGAGAGGGATAGTGGCATCCATCTTGGAAAAGCCATTTTCTCTCTACCCCTCTTTGGATTCCACACCTGTGTGTGTGTGTGTGTGTTTCCAAATATTCTACAACCATATGTGTGTGTGAGTGTGTGTCCCTGTATAACCAACACCTCTGCATCCTTATGTGTGTATGCACACTGTGTGTGTGTGTGTGTGTGGGGGGGGGGGGTGTTCTGCATCCTTGTGTGTGTAGGTACATTATGTGTATGTGTTGTGTCTTCTGCATCCTATCGTGTGTACCCTATGTACACTGTGTGTGTGTGTGTGTGTGTGTGTGTGTGTGTGTGTGTGTGTGTGTGTGTGTGTGTGTGTGTATGTGTGTGTTTTTGTGTATTTTAACTGTTGCTGTTGCTCATGTTTGTAAATGCACATGAAGTGATCGTCCAGGACAGACAGACAGACAGACAGGCTTCTTTGTTTAGCCTATTAGCCTACTAGCCAGTAGCACAAGAGAGGCCTCCTGTGTGTGTGTGTGTGTGTGTGTGTGTGTGTGTGTGTGTGTGTGTGTGTGTGTGTGTGTGTGTGTGTGTGTGTATGCATGCAGAGTGTGTGTTTGAGTGTATTTGGGATGGGGGGGATGATTGATTTTTCTTCTCCTGCAGACAAGGACACACACACACACACACACACACACACACACACACACACACACACACACACACACTCATTTAGCTTGATGTGTGGTGATGTACCACTTTCCTCACTATCAGGAATTAATAAAGAAGTAGAGAGAAGAGAAATAGACTTACAGAGAGACGGAGAGAGAGAAAGAGAGGGGAGAGAGAAAGAGAAAGAGAGAGAGAGAGAAAGAGAGAAGGAGAGAGAGAAAGAGTGGGAGAGAGAGAAAGAGAGAAGGAGAGAGAGAGAAAGAGGGGGTGAGAGAGAAGGAGAGGGGGAGAGAGAGACAGAGAGAAGGAGAGAGAGAAGGAGAGGGGGAGAGAGAGACAGAGAAGGAGAGAGAGAAGGAGAGGGGGAGAGAGAGACAGAGAGAAGGAGAGAGAGGGGGGGGGATGAGTTCTCCCTCTTAACTGTCATCAGGTCCTTGGGGATGTGAGTGTGTGTATGTGTGTGTGTGTTGGGGGGGGGGGGGGTTACACACACACACACACACACACACACTTAAGGGGCCCCACATACATGCAGGCCTTATTTGCATCACAGAACCCCTAGCATGACACACACACACACACACACACACACACACACACACACACACACACACACACACACACACACACACACACACAGGTGTAGATCCCATCTGAGGTGTGTTTATTTTGGCTCTGTCCGGGCTTGTCTATATTATCAACAGTATCAAAATTACAACTTCCATAGCCATCGCTTCTCCATCAGTAAACTATTCCTTAGCCATCGCTTCTCCATCTCTAAACTATTCCATCGCTTCTCCATCAGTAAACTATTCCATCGCTTCTCCATCTGTAAACTATTCCATCGCTTCTCCATCAGTAAACTATTCCATCGCTTCTCCATCAGTAAACTATTCCATAGCCATCGCTTCTCCATCTGTAAACTATTCCATAGCCATCGCTTCTCCATCTGTAAACTATTCCATCGCTTCTCCATCAGTAAACTATTCCATCGCTTCTCCATCAGTAAACTATTCCATAGCCATCGCTTCTCCATCAGTAAACTATTCCATAGCCATCGCTTCTCCATCAGTAAACTATTCCATCGCTTCTCCATCTCTAAACTATTCCATAGCCATCGCTTCTCCATCAGTAAACTATTCCATCGCTTCTCCATCAGTAAACTATTCCATAGCCATCGCTTCTCCATCTCTAAACTATTCCATCGCTTCTCCATCAGTAAACTATTCCATCGCTTCTCCATCAGTAAACTATTCCATCGCTTCTCCATCAGTAAACTATTCCATAGCCATCGCTTCTCCATCAGTAAACTATTCCATCGCTTCTCCATCAGTAAACTATTCCATCGCCATCGCTTCTCCATCTGTAAACTATTCCATCGCTTCTCCATCAGTAAACTATTCCATCGCCATCGCTTCTCCATCAGTAAACTATTCCATCGCTTCTCCATCAGTAAACTATTCCATAGCCATCGCTTCTCCATCAGTAAACTATTCCATCGCTTCTCCATCTCTAAACTATTCCATCGCTTCTCCATCAGTAAACTATTCCATCGCTTCTCCATCAGTAAACTATTCCATAGCCATCGCTTCTCCATCAGTAAACTATTCCATAGCCATCGCTTCTCCATCTGTAAACTATTCCTTACGCCTCCACACACAAACTGGAAACTTCCTGAAACGATGGTCACCTGAGCGTTTACTAGCATGTCACATGACTGTTACTGCTTACTGAGCATGTGCGAGCCAGCACAGTAGGAAGTGGAGTGCTGTGCTAGTGAGTTGTGATTGGCTGTCTCAGAACATAGAGCTAC
>JAODXP020000012.1:18746290-18748790 GCA_027497455.2 Sardinella longiceps | reverse complement strand
CACTCTGGTGAGTCAAACCATGGAACACACACACACACACACACACACACACACACACACACACACACACACACACACACACACACATACACACATAACAGGAACCCAGCAGCATGTGTCCACAGACTGAGTGGAGGGACTTCAGCGTATAGGGGTTAGGGTATAGGGGTTAGGGTATAGGGGTTAGGGTATAGGGGTTAGGGTATAGGGGTTAGGGTGTATAGGGTATAGGGGTTAGGGTATAGGGGTTAGGGTATAGGGGTTAGGGTGTATGGGTTAGGGTATAGGGGTTAGGGTGTATGGGTTAGGGTATAGGGGTTAGGGTGTATGGGGTATAGGGGTTAGAGTTAGGGTATAGGGGTTAGGGTATAGGGGTAGGGTATAGGGGTTAGAGTGTATGGGGTTAGGGTATAGGGGTTAGGGTGTAGGGGTTAGGGTATAGGGTATAGGGTGTATGGGGTTAGGGTGTATGGGGTAGGGTATAGGGGTTAGGGTATAGGGGTTAGGGTGTATGGGGTAGGGTATAGGGGTTATGATGGAGTAGAGGGAATGATGGACAGAATGATAGAAATGGAGAGAGAGAGGGATGTAGGGAGAAATGGAGAGGGAAAGAGAGTGAGAGAGGGATAGAGAGGGATGTAGAGAGCGAGAGAAATGGATAGAGGGATAGAGAGAGATGGAGGGAGGAATGGTGAGAGTGAGAGAGAGGGATAGAGAGGGGGTACGGAAAAAGGGATGAGAGAGAGAGATACAGATAGAGGGATGAGAGAGAGAAGTATGGAGGGAGGGATAGAGAGGGATGAGAGAGAGGTATGGAGGGTTAGGAATAGAGGGATGAGAGAGAGAAGTATGGAGGAATAGAGAGAGAGGGATGAGAGAGAGAGGTACGGATAGAGGGATGAGAGAGAGAGGGATGAGAGAGAGAGGTACGGATAGAGAGCCAAGAGAGAGAGGTATGGAAGGAGGGATAGAGCCAAGAGAAGGTATGGAGGGAGGGATGAGAGAGAGAGGTACGGAGGGAGAGATAGAGGGATGAGAGAGAGAGAGATATGGAAGGATAGAGCCAAGAGAGAGAGAGAGGTATGGAGGGAGGGATAGAGCCAAGAGAGAGAGGTATGGAAGGAGGGATAGAGCCAAGAGAGAGAGAGGTATGGAGGGATAGAGAAGAGAGAGAGAGAGGTATGGAGGGAGGGATAGAGCCAAGGAGAGAGAGGTATGGAGGGAGGGATAGAGAGGGATGAGAGAGAGGTATGGAGGGAGGGATAGAGCCAAGAGAGAGAGAGATATGGAAGGAGGGATAGAGCCAAGAGAGAGAGAGAGGTATGGAGGGAGGGATAGAGAAGAGAGAGAGAGGTATGGAGGGAGGGATGAGAGAGAGAGAGGTATGGAGGGAGGGATAGAGCCAAGAGAGAGAGAGGTATGGAGGGAGGGATAGAGAAGAGAGAGAGAGAGGTATGGAGGGAGGGATAGAGAAGAGAGAGAGAGAGGGATGGAGGGAGGGATAGAGAAGAGAGAGAGAGGTATGGAGGGAGGGATAGAGAAGAGAGAGAGAGAGGTACGGGTGCATCTGAAGTCTCTCTTCACTGCAGATCTGCTTCAGAGGAGCAGCATTAACATAAACCCCACTAAACACTGCACTCACTCTCTCTCTACCTCTCTCTCTACCTCTCTCTCTCTCTCTCTCTCTCTCTCTCTCTCTCTCTCTCTCTCTCTCTCTCTCTCTCTCTCTCTCTCTCCTTTAACATAAACCCCACTAAACACTGCACTCACTCTCTCTCTACCTCTCTCTCTCTCTCTCTCTCTCTTCTCTCTCTCTCTCTCTCTCTCTCTTTCTCTCTCTCCCTTTAACATAAACCCCACTAAACACTGCACTCACTCTCTCTCTCCTCTCTCTTTCTCTCTCTCTCTCTCTCTCTCTCTCTCTCTCTCTCTCCCTTTAACATAAACCCCACTAAACACTGCACTCACTCTCTCTCTACCTCTCTCTCTCTCTCTCTCTCTCTCTCTCTCTCTCTCTCTCTCTCTCTCTCTCTCTCTCTCTCTCTCTCTCTCTCCCTTTAACATAAACCCCACTAAACACTGCACTCACTCTCTCTCTCTCTCTCTCTCTCTCTCTTTCTCTCTCTCTCTCTCTCTCTCTCTCTCTCTCTCTGTACCTCTCTCTCTTTAACATAAACCCCCTAAACACTGCACTCACTCTCTCTCTACCTCTCTCTCTCTCTCTCTCTCTCTCTCTCTCTCTCTCTCTCTCTCTCTCTCTCTCTACCTCTCTCTCTCTCTCTCTCTCTCTCTCTCTCTCTCTCTACCTTTAACGTAAACCCCACTAAATACTGCACTCACTCTCTCTCTACTCTCTCTCTCTCTCTCTCTCTCTCTCTCTCTCTCTCTCTCTCCCTTTAACGTAAACCCCACTAAACACTGCACTCACTCTCTCTACCTCTCTCTCTCTCTCTCTCTCTCCTCTCCTCTCTCGCTCTCTCTACCTCACTCTCTCTCTCTC
>JAODXP020000012.1:18731290-18736290 GCA_027497455.2 Sardinella longiceps | reverse complement strand
ACACCATCAGCAGTGGCTACCAGCTTCTCGAGGTGTGTGTGGAAGATGAGCAAATAGCGGCAACATCCTCACCCCCACACAGTAGCTACTGTCCCAACACCCAAACACACATAAAATGGATGCTGAAAATAGCCTTCTTTGAAAATCTGTTCCTCAATATAAAGTATACCTGCATGAATTCTGTTCAACCATATATTTCTACAAAGTGTGTGTGTGTGTGTGTGTGTGTGTGCGTGTACGCAGTTATGTGATTGATTGTGTTTCCAACCACTTATGTTCACTCTTGGTTTTGTTACTTTTTTACATTAAATGTGTGAGTGAGTGCATTGCTTCTTTATACAGCTGTTAATTTATTTGCTTTCTTCAGCTCTATTTATTTTTGTCCTGTATGTGTGTGTGTTTGTGTCTGAGTTGGGTGTGCGTGCGTGTAGAATTGGGTGAGCGTGTGTGTGTGTGTGTGTGTGTGTGTGTGTGTGTGTGTGTGGAGTTGGCCGGTGGTTGTCTGGCGTTCCAGTCATTGGTTCTTCAGCAGGCTGCTCTGCAGAGGGCGGTTTCAATTTGACCATATATATTATTTTGCAACCTGATACTATGGTGAAATAATGACCTATCCCATGAGCAGAGCCGGCAGCCCCGTGTGTGTGTGTGTGTGTTGAGTAGTGCGCTACCTCATCATTTGGTGCTGTGTATGCGGAAGTTGGGTGTTAGGTATTTACTTACCTCAGCTTTGTGTGTATGTGTGTGTGTGTGTGTGTGTGTGTGTGTGTGTGTGTGTGTGTGTGTGTGTGATTGGGAATGGTGTCAGGATATGGGATATGGCTGTTGTTGGAATCCGATTCTGTAGTTTGTCCATGGACTGTAAGAGGATATCTGGCAATTGTGGATTTTTCAGATCCCACGAGTTGAAACACTCTTAGGAACAACCTGTTGGGAAAACCTACTGTTGGGAAAACCTATTTTCTCTGGGAAGTCTGAGAAAAATGGTCAAAACTGTCAGTCTACTGAAGTGGAAGAAATTGCTTTGCTTTAATAATGTGTGTGTGTGTGTGTGTGTGTGTGTGTGTGTATGTGTGTGTGTTTGTGTAAATATTGTGTTTTGATGAACAACGTAGAGAAGCTCCAACATATTGCCCATCTAAGGTTATCCACGATACACACCTCCCAAAACAGGAACGATACACCCCTCCCAAAACAGGAACGATACACCCCTCCCAAAACAGGAACGATACACACCTCCCAAAACAGGAACGATACACACCTCCCAAAACAGAAATGATACACACCTCCCAAAACAGGAACGATACACACCTCCCAAAACAGGAACGATACACACCTCCCAAAACAGGAACGATACACACCTCCCAAAACAGGAACGATACACACCTCCCAAAACAGGAACGATACACACCTCCCAAAACAGAAATGATACACACCTCCCAAAACAGGAGCAGCCCCTTCCCATCCACATCTTTACTACACATCCGTACTCCTGCGTGGCAGACTACACACACACACACCTCTAAACACACCTACACACACATTCGTAGTCTAGCGTGGCAGACTACACACCCCTACACACACCTACACACACATTCGTACTCTTGCGTGGTAGACTACACACACACATTCCTACACACACATTCGTACTCTTGCGTGGCAGACTACACACACACATTCCTACACACACATCCGTACTCTTGCGTGGCAGACTGGTGATGGGCATCTGCTTAAGTGGGTTAGGGACAGTTTGAAATATAATAGAGATAATTAAATATCATTGTTTCTTTTTGCCTCGCACATTCAGCTATTTGTTTGCCTTGTAGAAAGAAAAAAAATCTTTCTTTTTTTTGCGATGCGTGTAAAATGTACAGTTTAGCTGTGTGTGTGCGTGCGTGTGTGTATGTGCGCAGATGTTAGTGTGTTGGTCTGACCAGCACTATGGCAGAATGACTACACACAAGTGGACAGAGAAATGAAAATGGACTCTTTCAAAAAGTACAAGAACTTTTAACAAACAGAAGGCTGTAACTATGACAACGGGGGAAAGTCAGAAGAGAAGAGAACCATCAGCCTTTCGGGAAAAAAAAAACCTTGAAAAAGTGAAAATCAAAAGAGGAAACAAGTTCTTTATTTCTTGTAACTATTTAAATCAAGTCTCCTAATTTGCTGTCTGTCTGTGTGGTCCTTCTGACTGACCAATGAGAGAGGAGTGGCACTTCTGACTGACCAATGAGAGAAGAGATACAAACTAAAAGAAACAAACCAGAGAAGAGAGCCCGCCCTCACCACGGCTCTGTTTGGCCAAACGTCAGAATGTTAGAATGTCTTCTGTTTGTGCTTTTAAACATTTATTTATTATGATGATGATACATATTTAATTTCAATTTGATACTTGTGATTATGACGGGGAAGATCACTATGCTATTGAACATGCAGCGGCGAGTGAGGAAGAGGAAGGACGACCAGTCAGTGGAGTCCAGGCCTGAGATGATACAGTAATATACCTGATTGGTAATCTATGGGTGATCATATAATTGATTGATGATTAGTATCTGTTGATCATATTTGAGCAGATTCAGCCCATCAGAAAGAGAGAAAGGAGGGGGGGGGGGGGGTTCAGAATTGAATTGAGCTCATTATGGAGAATTCACACAATGTTAACGGCGTAGCCAACAGACTGTCTGTCTGTCTGTCTATATGTCTGCGGCCTGGCGCTAACTCCATGGTCGTGATGATGATGATGATGATGATGATGATGATGATGATGTAATGTTTTTTAAAATGACTCCCCCAAGCTTCCATACTCCTTAAAGATGATTTCTGTTTGTTATTTTGTATTGTTACCATGACAACCATAATGAATAAAGTGATGATGAAACAACCTCTCTCTCCTGTGTGGCACTGCACACACTCCTGTGTGTGTGTGTGTGTGTGTGTGTGTGTGTGTGTGGCACTGCACACACTCCTGTGTGTGTGTGTGTGTGTGTGTGTGTGTGTATGTATGTGTGTGTCTGTGTGTGTGTGTGTGTGTGCACTGCACACACTCCTGTGTGTGTGTGTGTGTGTGTGTGTGTGTGTGTGTGTGTGTGTGTGGCACTGCACACACTCCTGTGTGTGTGTGTGTGTGTGTGTGTATGTGTGTGTGTGTGTGTGTGGCACTGCACACACTCCTGTGTGTGTGTGTGTGTGTGGCACTGCACACACTCCTGTGTGTGTGTGTGTGTGTGGCACTGCACACACTCCTGTGCGTGTGTGTGAGTGTGTGTGTGTGTGTGTGTTTGTCACTGCACATGCTCCTGTGTGTGTGTGTGTGTGTGTGTGTGTGTGTGTGTGTGTGTGTGTGTGTGTGTGTGGCACTGCACACACTCCTGTGTGTGTGTGTGTGTGTGTGTGTGTGTGTGTGTGTGTGGCACTGCACACACTCCTGTGTGTGTGTGTGGTGTGTGTGTGTGTGTGTGTGTGTCACTGCACACACTCCTGTGTGTGTGTGTGTGTGTGTGTGTCACTGCACACACTCCTGTGTGTGTGTGTGTGTGTGTGTGTGTGTGGCACTGCACACACTCCTGTGTGTGTGTGTGTGTGTGTGTGTGTGTGTGTGTGTGTGTGTGTGTGTGTGTGTGTGTGTGTGTGCACTGCACACACTCCTGTGTGTGTGTGTGAGTGTGTGTGTGGCACTGCACACACTCCTGTGTGTGTGTGTGTGTGTGTGTGTGTGTGTGTGTGGCACTGCACACACTCCTGTGTGTGTGTGTGTGTGTGTGTGGCACTGCACACACTCCTGTGTGTGTGTGTGTGTGAGTGTGGCACTGCACACACTCCTGTGTGTGTGTGTGAGTGTGTGTGTGTGTGTGTGTGTGTGTGTGTGTGTGAGTGTGGCACTGCACACACTCCTGTGTGTGTGTGTGAGTGTGTGTGTGGCACTGCACACACTCCTGTGAGTGTGTGTGTGTGTGTGTGTGGCACTGCACATGCTCCTGTGTGTGTGTGTGTGTGTGTGGCACTGCACATGCTCCTGTGTGTGTGTGTGTGTGTGTGTGGCACTGCACACACTCCTGTGAGTGTGTGTGTGTGTGTGTGTGGCACTGCACATGCTCCTGTGTGTGTGTGTGTGTGTGTGTGTGTGTGTGTGTGTGTGGCACTGCACATGCTCCTGAGTGTGTGTGTATCTGTGTGTGTGTGTGTGTGTCACTGCACATGCTCCTGTGTGTTTGTGTGTGAACACCCTTACCTATCCCCAAACCCTCATCTGACCACCCCTAAACAATATCTTATGAGTCCCTAACCTATGTGTGTGTGTGTGTGTGTGTGTGTGTGTGTGTGTGTGTGTGGCACTGCACATGCTCCTGTGAGTGTTTGTGTGTTTAGTGTTGAAGTCCTGTGAGTGTGTATTACCATCTCTAAACCTGTATATAATCACCCCAAAACCCTTTCTTATCTGTCTTCATAACCATCTAACTGTCCCCGCACCCTCATGGAACCATCTCCAAACCTTCATTTAACTATCCCCAAACCCTCATGCAACCATCTCCAAACTTTCATCTCATGGAACCATCCCCAAACCGTAATCTAACTCCCCCCTGTTGCATGCTGTATCTCAGCCACATCTCCAGATGAGACACATGTGGTGACCCCTAGTGGTTATCAGAGAGAAAGGCAGGCACACGTGTGGTGACCTCTAGTGGTCATCAGAGAGAAATGCAGGCACAATGGAGAAGAGCTCAAGCAGGGAGAGTTAAAGCCCCCACATGCAACTTTTAGGTAAAATTTCGACGTTTTCTATTCATTACACCTTTATGTAAATTGCCTAGAACTCACTAGTATTGATAAATGACATGTTCCGGAGTAAAATGAGCCCCTTCACGAGATTGTCCGACCCTCCTAGAGGCAGATACCGCCTATGCAAGATCTGGAAGCGCGTCCCGCTATCGTAAGTTTTGGTTAGCAAGCAAGCTAGGTCACGTGACTTAGCCGGAGCTTACTGTTTGAATTACAACGCGATT
>JAODXP020000012.1:18718790-18721290 GCA_027497455.2 Sardinella longiceps | reverse complement strand
CTCATATACACCTACAGTATCTGGGGTAGCTGTTAGCGGTCAGGGCTAATTCTCCACTCATACACACCTATAGTATGTCTGGATTAGCTGTATCTGGATTAGCTGTTAGCGGTCAGGGCTAATTCTCCACTCATACACACCTATAGTATGTCTGGATTAGCTGTTAGCGGTCAGGGCTAATTCTCCACTCATACACACCTACAGTGTCTGGGTTAGCTGTATCTGTGTTAGCTGTTAGCGGTCAGGGCTAATTCTCCACTCATACACACCTACAGTATCTGTGTTAGCTGTATCTGTGTTAGCTGTTAGCGGTCAGGGCTAATTCTCCACTCATATACACCTACAGTGTCTGGGGTAGCTGTATCTGGATTAGCTGTTAGCGGTCAGGGCTAATTCTCCACTCATACACACCTACAGTGTCTGGGGTAGCTGTTAGCGGTCAGGGCTAATTCTCCACTCATACACACCTACAGTGTCTGGATTAGCTGTTAGCGGTCAGGGCTAATTCTCCACTCATACACACTTACAGTATCTGGGTCTGGGCTGGACCAAAATAATTTGCATCTTCAGCAGTGGGTTTGGTTTTAAAGTGTCTTGACACACACACACACACACACACACACACACACCTGTGGGTTCTGTAAGAAGGTCTGTTTGTGGTTCATGCAGCCACCGCAGCGGTTCCTGAGCGGTTCTGCGTGTCGTGTCCAGCTCCCATGATGCACTGCTTCATGCCAGGTCTTGTGGATGGTGAGCAGAGCCGTGTTGATCACGCGACACACGTCAATGTCTGTGAAGTACTTGCAGAAGTCCTCCAGAGACATCCTGATGGCACACACACACACACACACACACACACACACACACACACACACACACACACACCACATGCACACACACACTCACCACACACACACACCACACGCACACACAGAGCACACACACGCACACACACACATGAAATCCATTAGCACCATGGAAATTCAGAGAGGTCTCCGAAGACGGTTGTAAAAGTTCTAAAAGTCTTAAACTGACACCAAAGAACATTTTCCCGTCAGAAGAACTAAGTGAAACATTCCAATACTCACCAAAACTCCCCGTCGTCATTCACTGTGAGACCCAGGTTACCGCGCTCTGTGTCGCCAATCTTCGCCCACTCCTCTGAACTGCACCGCGGTCATCAATACATCATTAATACATCATTAATACACTACAACCTATGGCACAGCACTGCTCTTCATTAGTAATATATCATCAATACATCATTAATACATCATTAGTACATCAGTAATACACTACCACCTACTGCACTCTATAGTACTCCAATAGCACTGTGATTCATTAGTAATAGTATATATATTAATATCAGTGCTGTCAAAATTAACTGATTAATCACGTGATTAATCCCAAAAAATTTACGTGGATTAAAAAAATGTACTTGGATTAATCCTGATGGATATGGTTCCACTTTAATGGCATGTATTATGTTCAATTTCAGAGAGAAAATGACTCGGCTATCAAGTCAAACTATACAAAGATTATTGCCTAGAATCCTTGGGGGTAGGGGACAGGTGTGAATGGCCCCATTTGAGACGAACAAAGCCAACTATTTAGTAACAAAGAGAAGTGTTCTTTCGCGCTTCTGTGGTATAGTCAGATCCGGTGCAACCAGAGCAGGACGAATTGTTAAGAAGGAGAGAGCGTCGGTGCAACACGGATGACATAAACTTTTATACTTTTATTCAATGGTGCAGAAACATAATGACTAACGTTTCGATGTTCTTACATCTTCATCAGAGTCCTTGCTGAGACAAGGCCAACTATTTAGTATCAGGGCCTTTACAGGGCAAAATAAGGATCCAACATACCCTAGCATCAAAATTATTACTGGAGAAAATGAATTGCGATTAAAAGTAATTAATCAAGATTAATCATTGCAAAATTTTGTGATTAATCAGATTATTTTTTTAATCGTTTGACAACACTAATTAATATATATTATATAATAGCAGTATACTGTATAGTATCAGCCAAATGAGCTATATTGGACTAAAAGGGCACGGTAGGCCTGGTTATATATATACTATGTAAGGGATAACGGCCGACGAGGTGTCCAGTTATTCATTTATAATTGTCGAGGCGGAATCTAGAACTCCGGCGACGCGCGCAGCGCGAAGACGGAGTTATTCCGCCAAGACAATTATAAATAAATAACTGGACACCTCGGAGGTCGTTATCCCGCTTATCTCCCGTATCTATCTATCTCTTGTATATTTGAAGAAGCGTATAAAACGTAAAAGAAATATGCAACTCAAATTTAAAAGAAGCTAACCTGTTCGGTTTGGGTACTACTTTCAGTTGAAAGTAGATCTACCAGGTTGCTTATTGTTGTTATAGTTACCATTCTGAAAGGCATTCATATGGAACGGTAATCAGTTATTAGATGAGTTATTTTTTGGAACTACTCCCAAAGTAGCCGGTTATCTGGAATTAATGGCCA
>JAODXP020000012.1:18712623-18713690 GCA_027497455.2 Sardinella longiceps | reverse complement strand
CGTCCATGATCACTTGCTGTCATAGATACAGACGACAAGTCCGGCTAACGTCCATGATCACTTGCTGTCATAGATACAGACGACAAGTCCGGCTAACGCCCCCAAAATGCGAAGGTGGGGTCAGCGTGGGGGAAAAGAGAGGCCAAATTAACATTATGATGAATAACTGTGCGTTCAGACCAAGACCGATTCAGGCGACATGGGCGACGGAAGTAATTGACTTTGTATTGGGGCCGGCGATTTGGGCGGCAAAAGCGGCAGGCGACTTGGGCGATGCAACTTGGGCGACTTGGGCGATAAAATCAAGTTAAACTTCGGTTAACTTTATGTAATGAGCTATGATGCGGTTGGGCGATTACCAATCAGAATATCGATTTACTGGTTAGATGCCAATAGAGAAGCAGGATTAACGTTTGAATGCTAACGTCATGGGCAAATTTGCTGTTTTGGTTGCTGTGCTCAAGCGATGTTTCTTGGGAGTCTTCGCCGACTCTTGGCAATTTATCGGTCTCGGTCTGAACGCACAGTTAAAGTTGCTTAATAGATCGCTTAGTAAAATTGAACAAAGTCCATATTAGATGTTTTGTGTAATTATGACCTTTGTGCTTGGGTTTAGAATAAAATGCATTTCCATGATTTGTTTATTCCAGTAAGACTGACTGAAATGTCATGAGCTGTCTCTGGCTCCTGTCATAAGTGAAGCAACTTTCAATCACAAGTCTGATTAGCTCAGGTTAGCAAGCTAAAGTCAGCTACATTTACTGTGGCGATGAATGAAGTTAGCTAGTTAGCAAGCTAATGAAGCTAACAAGCATCAACCAAATTGTCCTCAGTATCATCGAGTTCAGAATTCACATGGGACCATCTGAACATCATTACTACCTTATGGCTTTGCCCACAAAAAAGTGACAAGCTCCTTGTAGATGGTGTTCAGTGTAACATCTAGTTTAGCATGTCATTGACTTCCCCACTGATTTCGGAGTTGTTTTCCCCCACTTCAAAGTGCTCAAGTCTGCCATTTGAGACACGGCCAGTGTCACTGTGACGCACCTTCTGCTTCCTGTTTC
>JAODXP020000012.1:18695123-18697623 GCA_027497455.2 Sardinella longiceps | reverse complement strand
CTGGACTTTGGTTCTGCTCATCCTGGATTCTGAACATTTTTGATCTGGACATGTTTGGTTCTGGACCTTTAAAGCTCCTTTGGTTCCACAGGTACCTAGTTCCATCCAGCTGTTTCAGTAGCTCCACCCTGTTGCAGTAACTCCACCCTCTTATGCTCTAAATATCTTCAGTTCTGAGGGTGAGAGTGTTGCAGTAACTCCACCCTGTTGCAGTAACTCCGCCCTGTTGCAGTAACTCCACCCTCTTATGCTCTGAATATGTTCAGTTCTGAGGGTCAGAGTGTTGCAGTAACTCCACCCTGTTGCAGTAACTCCACCCTATTTGGCTCAAAATATCTTCAGTTCTGAGGGTCAGAGTGTTGCAGTAGCTCCACCCTGTTGCAGTAACTCCACCCTCTTATGCTCTGAATATGTTCAGTTCTGAGGCTCAGAGTGTTGCAGTAACTCCACCCTGTTGCAGTAACTCCTCCCTCTTATGCTCTAAACATCTTCAGTTCTGAGGGTCAGAATGTTTCAGTAACTCCGCCCTGTTGCAGTAACTCCACCCTCTTATGCTCTAAATATCTTCAGTTCTGAGGGCACAGAGTTCCATCCTGTTCTTTACTTGTTTAGTTCCCTGTCTCCAGCCCTTCAGGCCCTTTGGTTCTATGGAACCATCTATAGTCTGGTTCTGCAGGCCCTAGGTTCTACGTAAGTCAATGAATATTCATAATGTTTGTAACTCTGGTCAAACTTTTACAATTTTTTGAGAAGAGTTTTATAAATATACAGTATATATATTCAGTATATATATAATCTATATGTGTGTGTGTTTACATGTACACACAGTATCAGGTAAAAATGTGTGTCAAAAAGATCAAATTACTGGAGCAGGAAAATGAATACTTGGAGAGGTAGAACCAACCATGAGTCAGCACTTTTGGACGTACCATGACTCAGCTTTTGTACAGGTAGAAGCAACCTCAGCCCATTGAGACCTTTAGAGTCTGCTCCTGCGAAGAGACCATTGAGAGCTCTAGTCTGCTCCTGCTAAGAGCCCATTATCACATTACAGCACATACAGAACACTAGCATCCTGCTAAGAACATCAATGAGAGCGCTAGAGTCCAGAGTCCAGCTAAGACCAGTAATCAGATCCGTTAGCACACAGCGTTAGAGTCCAGCTAAGACCAGTAATCATATCCGTTAGCACACAGCGCTAAGACCAGTAATCAGATCCGTTAGCACACAGCGCTAGAGTTCAGCTAAGACCAGTAATCAGATCCGTTAGCACACAGCGCTAGAGTCCAGCTAAGACCAGTAATCAGATCCGTTAGCACACAGCGCTAGAGTCCAGCTAAGACCAGTAATCAGATCCGTTAGCACACAGCGCTAGAGTCCAGCTAAGACCAGTAATCAGATCCGTTAGCACACAGCGCTAGAGTTCAGCTAAGACCAGTAATCAGATCCGTTAGCACACAGCGCTAGAGTCCAGCTAAGACCAGTAATCAGATCCGTTAGCACACAGCGCTAGAGTCCAGAGGCCAGCTAAGACCAGTAATCAGATCCGTTAGCACACAGCGCTAGAGTCCAGAGGCCAGCTAAGACCAGTAATCAGATCCGTTAGCACACAGCGCTAAGACCAGTAATCAGATCCGTTAGCACACAGCGCTAGAGTCCAGCTAAGACCAGTAATCAGATCCGTTAGCAAAGAACGCTAATGTCGAGCTAAGACCAGAAGGCTAATCAGATCCATCAGGAGAGCTCCTGGAGCGCATAGAGTCCGGCTAAGACCAGCATGGAGAACGCTAGAGTCCAGTCCTGCTAAGAATATCCTGTGGAGTTTATATTGAAGCGAACTGACTGAGCTCCTGTTTACCGCTATGGATTTGCTTTCCCTATTATTTATTTATGTATAGCTTTGGATATCTTGCTGAATTAACTCTGTGTGTGTGTGTGAGAGTGTGTGTGTGTGTGTGTGTGTGTGTGCTTATTGCAGTACCGCAGGCCCTGTCCCTGTTGTAGTGTTGCCTCCCCATTTTCAGATAGCGGTGGGAGAACCGCCCCTTTTCTATGGCCACTTTGTACATGGTTCTCTTTGAGTCCCTGTTCTGCTCTGTCATTGGAGGAAAGCCTCTTTGACTCCCTGTTCTGCTCTGTCATTGGAGGAAAGCCCTTGTCATTAAAATGAGTTCCTCCCACTCCTGTCTCTCGTGTCAAGTCACTCTTCCGTTCCACAGGGACGCAGCCTTGGGTGTGTGTGTGTGTGTGTGTGTGTGTGTGTGTGTGTGTGTGTGTGTGGGTGGGGGAGTACCAGCCTGTGCCTCAAGTGTGTCTTCCCTCACTGATGATCAGCATGTAGCACCCCTACTGCTGCTAGCGCTGACTGTGTGTGTGTGTGTGTGTGAGAGAGAGAGAGTGTGTGTGTGTGTGTGTGTGTGTGTGTGTGTGTGAGAGAGAGAGAGAGAGAGAGAGAGTGTGTGTGTGTGTAAATGTCATGTTGTGTTGGCATGCAATCGCT
>JAODXP020000012.1:18682623-18687623 GCA_027497455.2 Sardinella longiceps | reverse complement strand
GGTGGAACTGATGAGATACATGCTTGCCTCTGCTCCATGACTGAGCGAAACGGAGAGGGACTGTCTGATTTTGTGTGTGAGTGTGTGTGTGTGTGTGTGTGTGTGTGTGTGTGTGTGTCTGTGTTTGTGTGTACATCTTGTATTCTCCTCGATGCTTAATCACTCACTCACACATGCACACATAAACACACTCACACAGAGATTGTTTGTGTGCTTACTGGGAAAGCTGAGGCAGACACATACACACATACACACACACACACAGACACAGAGAGAGACGGTTGTGTGTGTGTTCTGGGAAAGGCAGAGAGTGGAGCGAATGAAGCAACAGGAAATGAGGAGGTCATACATCAGGCTGCCACATCACACACACACACACACACACACACACACACACACACGCACACACACACACACACACACACACACACACACACACACACACACACACACACACTTCAGTATCTCTGCTCACTGCAGTGTCTCTTCTACAGTATCTCTGTTCAGCTGGAATACAACACACACACTCTGTCTCACACACACACACACACACACACACACACACACTTCAGTTTCTTTACTCAGATAGAATAAAACACTAAACTGCATTATTGATGTCTTCAGGCTCCTTTCACACACACACACACACACACACACACACACACACACACACACACACACACACACACACACACACACACACACACACACACACACACACACACTTGGTGTCATCTGGACACACTACTGCAGTGAGCCTTATTAAGCACCATGGTGACCTGCAGTCTACCACTGTCCACTGCTGTCCATCCTCTGGACTGGAGATACTGGGGCTGGAGTGAGGGGAGAGGAGGAGAGAAAAGGGGGGATGACATGATAGATGAGAGAGAAGAAGAGAGAGAGAAAAGGGGGATGACATGATAGATGAGAGACAGAGAAGAGAGAGAGAGGGGGATGACAAGAGAGATGAGAGAGAGAGAGAGTGAAAAGGGGGGATGACATGATAGATGAGAGACAGAGAGGAGAGAGAGAAAAGGGGGATGACAAGAGAGATGAGATAGAAGAGAGAGAGAGGAAAAGGGGGATGACAAAAGAGAGAGAGAGAGAGGAGAGAAAAGGGGGATGACAAAAGAGATGAGAGAGAGAGGGAGTGACAAAGAGGGAGATGAAAAGGGGGATGACAAAAGAGATGAGAGAGAGAGGAGTGAAAAGGGGGGATAACAAGAGAGATTGGAGCGAGGAGAAGAGAGATGGAGAAGAGAAGAAGAGAGGGGTGTTTGTAAGAGAAAGACACACACACACTTAAAACACACACACACACACACACACACACACACACTCACAGTCTTTCCTGGGGCACTCTAGCAGCCGCAATGTCAGTGAGTAATCTAGCAGGGAAGATTGGGAACACATGCATCAGGTCTGAAGGGAGGAAGAAGGTGTGTGTGTGTGTGTGTGTGTGTGTGTGTGTGTGTTGTCTCACCTCTATGGCCTGTAGTCGTCTCTCGAGGTAGTCCATGAGTGTGTGTGTGTGTGTGTGTGTGCACCTCTATGGCCTGTAGTCGTCTCGTGTCGTGTGTGTGTGTGTGTGTGTGTGTGTGTGTGTGTGTGTGTGTGTGTGTGTGTGTGTGTGTGTGTGTGTGGTCTCACCTCTATGGCCTGTAGTCGTCTCTCTAGGTAGTCCATAAGAGCTTGCTGCTGCGGTGACACCAAACCCAAACTCCCCAACACAACCAGAACCAGAATACACCTCATCCTCATCGTCAGCTCCGACACCACACCACACGACTCACTGGCCCTCGCAAGAGTGTGTGTGTGTGTGTGTGTGTGTGAGAGAGAGAGAGAGAGAGAGAGAGAGAGAGAGAGATAGGGTGTGTGTGTGTGTGTGTGTGTGTTTGAGAGAGAGAGAGAGAGACGGAGAGAGAGAGAGAGTGTGTGTGTGTGAGAGAGAGAGAGTGTGTGTGTGTGTGTGTGTGTGCTCTCTCTCTCTGCAGGCTCTAACTGGGCTGGAATGTTTGGACAAATCCAGGGGGAGGGAACGTTCACATCTGAAACCGCTGTTGGAACACTTTACACAGCTCTTTCTCTCTCTCTTTCCTTTTTTTCTCTCTCTCTCCCTTATCCTCTCTCTCTCTCACACACACTTTTTCCTCTTCTCTCACTCTTTCTCTCCCTTTTTCTGTTCTATCTCTCTCATATCACTTTTCTTTCTATATCCTTTTGTCTTTTTCTCTCTCCCTCTTTTCACTCTTCTCTCTCTTTTTCCTGTTCTCTCTCACTCCTTCTTGTCCCACCTCTCATGTTCCACTCATGCACCCCCCCCCCCCTCCCTGGCCTTGGTCCCTCCCTCTCTCCCCCCATTCCCCTGTCTCAGGCTACTCCTTCTCCTCCCCTTCCCCTGTCTTAACTCCTCCCCTGCCGTAACCCCTCCCCCTCCTCCCTCTTCTCCCTGTCCTAGGCCTCTCCTCTCTCAGAGCCTGTAGTCTAGTGCCCACATTAAAGGAAAATACCGGAGTGAATTCAAGCATAGCCCTGTTGAAAGAGCTTGCTAAATGCGCTAGTTAGTGAGTGGAACAAAATAATTTGGCACAGCACAGACCGAACACGAACGCAGAGGCGAACAGGCACTTTACACTGAATCAATGGGACCTGACTGTTGGAAACCGAAAGTAAGATCTCAGGTTACATTGACTCAATGTAAAGTGTTTCGCGTTATGTCTTTCTTTCATTTAATGCAAAATATATTGCTGTTAGATGGCAGGGGAACAACAGGGGCACTTTTTCTAGCACTTTACCCCAAATTACTAGCCTGGGAGTTCCCATGCTCCTTTGCACGCTTATTTCATTCCACTCCGCAAAGCAGCATGGTGACCATGGCCGTTTTTCTCGCTTACTTTCGGTATCCAATCGCAGAACAAAAAGGGATTTGTACGGCCCTCGATTGCATTTTACGTCACGTGGTGGCTCTGGTATTGGCTCCGAGGTATGTACAGATGCTATGATAGACATTCGTAGCGCCCAATAAACGGCTCTGGACAATCGTAAACGATGCTTCCGCTACGAGAAATGCAATAAGTAGGTCCCCAGACTAAATATCACTTGTGATTTTAGTTTGGCATTCGCCAGGCTACCAAATTACAGCACTTCTTGTGCAGGACATTTTCTCTGGTACTTTAGAACAATAATACCATTTGTTCTGCGTCCCATTTTATTAGGAACTCTGATTTTTTTTGCTTGTATTTTATGCACTTTATTTGAGAAAACACAATTTCTAATCCGAATCTGAAGCAAAAATAAAAAAAATATTGTTGCCATTGATGGCAGTCATTATACTTTTGCAGTGGTCATTCTACTAAAATGACTGAGCTGCAAACACTGAGAGGCCCAATGACTGTATGAAGGCCCATTGAAAGGCAATGGAGGCTCCCGCAGCATTTTAGAGAGCCATAGTGACCGATTTTGCGTAGCGTACGTATAGCCCAATAAGCCCAGCTACAGGCTACGTAGCATAGCGTACAGGTAATAAGCCCAGTTACAGGCTACGTAGCATAGCGCACAGCTAATAAGCCTAATAAGCCCAGTTACAGGCTACGTAGCATAGCGTACAGGTAATAAGCCCAGTTACAGGCTACGTAGCATAGCGCACAGCTAATAAGCCTAATAAGCCCAGTTACAGGCTACGTAGCATAGCGCTCAGCTAATGAGCCTAATAAGCCCATTTACAGGCTACGTAGCATAGCGTACAGCTAATAAGCCTAATAAGCCCAGTTACAGGCTACGTAGCATAGCGTACAGCTAATAAGCCCAGTTACAGGCTAGGTAGCATAGCGCACAGCTAATAAGCCTAATAAGCCCAGTTACAGGCTACGTAGCATAGCGTACAGCTAATAAGCCTAATAAGCCCAGTTACAGGCTACGTAGCATAGCGCACAGCTAATAAGCCCAGTTACAGGCTACGTAGCATAGCGCACAGCTAATAAGCCTAATAAGCCCATTTACAGGCTACGTAGCATAGCGTACAGCTAATAAGCCCAGTTACAGGCTACCATTTGTGACTTCTGATAACTTTAGGACCATTATTCCCCATAATGCATTTAGGCGCTCCATTCTGAGACAAGAATGGCGGAGCTTAATGCAAGGATGTACCATTTCTGTCTTTAAATTAATACATTTGGGGCTTATGACTTGATATGTTTTAATATCAGGCGGGAAATGTTGACTGAAGTCTGTACACATGTTAATGTTAACAAGTGGGGTCCCTGTACTCACTACTACAGAAGTTTCATTTTGTTTGGAGCTTTCAAAGAGTTTATAAACTAGTGTTTTGTTTTCGTGAAAATGGCATGCCCCTTTCTCTGCCGCGTTAAGTGCTTTCGGCTAAAATAGCAAAACAAGAACTTTCTCAAAACACGAACTTTCTCAAAACACCCGATTTTCATTCCAAGTCAACGTGTGCACTCCCTATGGTGCCAAAATAGACCTAGGAAGCTTGCAGCACTGAATTTTTCCTTTAAGGGTCCTCTGTGCTAACTGTTACTGTGTGTGTGTGTGTGTGTGTGTGTGTGTGTGTGTAGAGTGTCTGAGTTAGTGTGTGTAGATTTTCTTTGCTCTTTGTGAAAACTGTGTGTGTGTGTGTGTGTGTGTGTGTGTGTGTGTGTGTGTGTGTGTGTGTGTGTGTAAGTGAAAAGTTTAGGGTCTTCTGTGCTGACTGTGTGTGTGTGTGTGTGTGTGTGTGTGTGTGTGTGTGTGTGTGTGTGTGTTGAACTGCTCTGGAGTCTCACTAGACAGTGTGTGTTTCCAGTGGAATGCTGTTGGCGTTGCGTAACTGCAGTATTTCCTGAGTGCCGGTTGCCTCAGCGCGACTCCTGGCTGAGATCACCAGTAGAATTCCAAACACTTCTGCCCACCACCACTAGATGGCAGCATTCAGCTGCCTACTGATTACACTTCTAGTCACCACCACTAGATGGCACCATTCACCTTTTTCACCTACGTCACTA
>JAODXP020000012.1:18670123-18677623 GCA_027497455.2 Sardinella longiceps | reverse complement strand
AGAGAGAGAGAGGAGAAAGAGGGTTGTACAGGATGGCAAGTGTGCAGAAGGTGGCAGCACTAGGCTATCGCAGCATAACTAAGGTATGGTACATGGCATCTCACCAACCCAGAAGGGGGTGGTCAGTGGCCGCCTTGGAAAACCAGCAGAGGTAGCCCTCCCAGGAAAGCCCAAGAGGAGTGGTGATATGCCATGGCCCACTCCTAATTATAGGAAATGTCAAAAGGAAGGTTTTAAGTCTAGACTTAAAGGTATTGAGAGTGTCCGCTGCGCGAATGTAGGGAGGAATAGAATTCCATAGAAGAGGTGCTCGATAGGCAAAAGCTCTTCCTCCAATTGTAGTTTTAGATATGGTCACTTTTTCAAGGAGGCCAGCATTTTGAGATCTCAGAGGTCTTGCTGGATGGTATGGAACAAGTAAATCTGTAATATACGCAGGAGCTAAGCCATTAAGTGCCTTATACGTCATGAGAAGGATTTTGAAGTCAATTCGACTTTTGACAGGAAGCCAGTGTAGAGATGCTAGAATGGGAGAAATATGTTCATATTTCTTAGTTCTAGTGAGTGTTCTAGCTGCTGCATTTTGGATTAGCTGTAGACTTTTAATGCAGGTGTTACTGCACCCTGAGAACAGAGCATTGCAGTAGTCGAGTCTGGAGGTAACAAATGCATGTATAAGTTTTTCAGCATCCTCAAAGGACAGGAACTTCCTAACCTTAGCAATGTTTCTAAGGTGAAAAAATGATGTTTTAGAAATGTGCTTTACATGGCTATTCAAGGACAGGTCTTGATCAATAATTACCCCCAGATTTGATTACTAATATAGTAATCAAACTCATCAAGAAAGCCTGTGTGTGTGTGTGTGTGTGTGTGTGTGTGTGTGTGTGTGTGTGTGTGTGTGTGTGTGTGTGTGTGTGTGTGTGTGCTGTCTGTGCGTGTGTCTGTGCGTGTGTGTGTACATGTGATGGCTATACATTTGTTTGACCAGTCACAAACGAGTGTATTTCTCATATCTAAGGAGTGCATTTCTCATATCTTTGACTAAGGAGTGTATATCTCATATCTAAAGAGTGAATTTCTCCTATCTTTGACTAAGGAGTGTATATCTCATATCTAAAGAGTGAATTTCTCCTATCTTTGACTAAGGAGTGTATTTCTCATATCTAAGGAGTGTATTTCTCATAGCTGTGACTAAGGAGTGTATTTCTCATATCTTTGACTAAGGAGTGTATTTCTCATATCTAAGGAGTGTATTTCTCATATCTTTGACTAAGGAGTGTATATCTCATATCTAAAGAGTGAATTTCTCCTATCTTTGACTAAGGAGTGTATTTCTCATATCTAAGGAGTGTATTTCTCATAGCTGTGACTAAGGAGTGTATTTCTCATATCTTTGACTAAGGAGTGTATTTCTCATATCTAAGGAGTGTATTTCTCATATCTTTGACTAAGGAGTGTATATCTCATATCTTTGACTAAGGAGTGTATTTCTCATATCTAAGGAGTGTATTTCTCATATCTAAGGAGTGTATTTCTCCTATCTTTGACTAAGGAGTGTATTTCTTGCTCTGTTGAAAATCATAACTGGGGGATTTCCTGTTAGGCGAGTGGTGCATTAGTCACAGCATGTTCATTTACTACACACACACACACACACACACACACACACACACACACACACACACACACACACACACACACACACACTGCATTACTTAAAGCATGTTCATTTAGTACACACAGACGCACACACACACACACACACACACACACACACACACACACACACACACACACACACTGCATTACTTAAAGCATGTTCATTTAGTACACACACACAGACACACACACACACACACACTGTTCATTTACTACACACACACACACACTGCATTACTTAAAGCATGTTCATTTAGTACACAGCGCACACACACACACTGTTCATTTATTACACAGACACACACACACACACACACACACACTCTCTGCATTAGTTACAGCATGTTCATTCAGCACACACACACACACACACACACACACACACACACACACACACACACACACACACTGCATTAGTCACAGCATGTTCATTTACTACACAGGCTTAACTCACTAGACACACACACATTGCCGTCTGTAAAACACACACACTGCTGCTCTACAGTCCACATATACACACACTCCTGTCCAGACACACACACATACACACACACACACACACACACACACACACACACACACACTGCTGCTCTACAGTCCACATATACACACACTCCTGTCCAGACTTTGGTGTTGATTCTGTGTACACTTGTCAGATGAGTCACACTACTCCAGTGGTTCTCCACACACACACACACACACACACACACACACACACACACACACACACACACACACACTGCTGTTCTATAGTCACACTACTCCAGTGGCTCTCCATCCCCAGCCATTAACATCAGTAGGTTCCCGTTTATTTTCATATGCAATATGACTGACTAGATTGAGAGTATTTTACCGAGATGAATGGCTAGCCTGTAGATCAGGGGTTGGCAATTATTTTGTCCGAAGGGCCACATTGGCGTTTAGATTTTCACTATGGGGCCGGGTGTTAACCGTTAACACGTTGATGCTGGTAAGTTGGCAAGTCTCAAACCAGTAGGCTGGTAGAAAGTCTCACTTTCTTCCATGAGGACATGTTAACATGCAGGGTTAAAAGGGGGATTTGTATTTCATGACTACAACAAATTTGATAATTCAGGGCTATAATCTAAGTCTCCTTGGCGAAAAGGTAAATTATTCTACTTTGGGAAGGCTCCACGGGCCAGATTAAATTGCTCGGCGGGCCGTATGTGGCCCCCGGGCCTTAGTTTGCCCAGGCCTGCTGTAGATGGATGTAGAGCCGCATGACTGACTAGATTGAGAGTTTATTTTCATATGCAATATGACTGACTAGATTGAGAGTTTATTTTCATATGCAATATGACTGACTAGATTGAGAGTTTATTTTCATATGCAATATGACTGACTAGATTGAGAGTTTATTTTCATATGCAATATGACTGACTAGATTGAGAGTTTATTTTCATATGCAATATGACTGACTAGATTGAGAGTATTTTACTGAGATGAACGGGCAGCCTGTAGATGGATGTAGAGCCGCATTACTGTAATGTTATACATTTCTCTCAGACTCAGAATCATAGCAACTAGCTAATAACACTACTAACACACACCACTTATACTACACAATACAAGTAAGAACACACACACACACACACAGCAACTAGCGAAGAACATCAATGGAGATAATCTCAATAAATTTATCCGTGTGACTGATTCTCCAGTAATCCGACAGAGAAGAATAGGTGTGAATTTGGGGGGCATGGTGCGGCTGTCGGTCGATCCGCAAGAAATGTGTTGCGTCCCACCTGTTGATTGATTGACTGATTGGTTAACGAGTGTGTTAACGAGTGTGCTCCCAATTGTTGTGGATGTCTCTCAGGTGTGCGTCATGTGACTGTGCCATGTGATGTCCTATTTAAACCACACCTGAACCAATAAACAATTGATTGTGTGTTTCCACCATGACCTGTGGCGTTTTCAAGACGACGTAACGTTACGAAACGTTTACTACGTCACCCATAGGGATGAATGGGAACTGTTACGTTACGAAACGTAATTGAGGCCCCAGAGGTCTACTGGCCACATGACCAGAACCTCATTAATGAATGGACTACAGGTGCTCTACCTGACTCAAGGTTAACTGAGCCCCACACTACTGCTGTGATATTTGTCATGTACTGCATACTACACGCTGCTGTCTGCAGAGATCAGTATACGAGTAGCACAGTATGGACAGTATGTAGTAGTCAAGTAGAAGGCAGTTTTGGAAATGGCAACAGACTACACTCATCTACATGGGCACAGGCTACACTCTCTCTCTCTCACTCACTCACACACACACACACACACGTGATCAACATGTAGTGTGAACCCAGGAGACACAGACTACAGTAACCCATGAGGGCACAGGCTACACTCACACACACACACACACACACACACACACACACACACAATCAACACACAGTTTGAACGCAGGAGACACAGACTACAGTAACCCATGAGGGCACAGGCTACACTCACTGTGTTCATCTTTTATTGTCAATAACTCCATCAGATATCCAAGAGATAGAAAAGCAAAATGCAAACTACATTAAAGGACTTCACACATAGATAGCATCAAACGCTTGCACAGGCCAACAATGTTTTGGAGCGCTCTCTTTTTAATTCAATACTGAATACACATTCCATAATTTACATAAAACACTACATGAAATTGCAGCGGTGTCTTTTTAATTCAATATTGGATACACATCCCATGTTTTACATAAAACACTATTTGAATATAAGATTAAACATTGTGGCATAATTGGAGCCTTGGTGTCTTTTGAGGTCAGCAGTCCAGTTGATGGTTGTGTAGCAGCCGGCATCAGAACGATTGAGTCTCACTGTCTGTCTCTGATCATGTGTGTGTGTGTGTGTGTGTGTGTGTGTGTGTGTGTGTGTGTGTGTGTGTGTGTCTGTCTCTGATGAAGATGATGAGTGTGTGTGTGTGTGTGTGTGTGTGTGTGTGTGTGTGTGTGTGTGTGTGTGTGTGTGCTGTCTCTGATGAAGATGATGAGTGTGTGTGTGTGTGTGTGTGTGTGTGTGTGTGTCTGTCTCTGATGAAGATGATGATCATGAGAGTGTCTGTGTGTGATGAAGACGATGCTCATCCTCTTCCTCCTCCTGTAGCATGTGTGTGTGTGTTTGTTTGTGTGAGTGTATGTGTGTGTGTGTGTGTGTGTGTGTGTGTGTGTGTGTGTGTGTGTGTGTGTGTGTGTGTGTGTGTGTGTGTGTTGGTTATAAACCCAAGAGGAGGCCGGTGAAGTCTGATCCTGCCTGGACTGTGATGGGAGCCAAAGACTCGTTGAGCACAAACACAGATACATACTGCCCCACCTATAGGAAACACACACACACACACACACACACACACACACACATCAAAGACTCGTTGAGCACAAACACAGATACATACTGCCCCACCTATAGGAAACACACACACACACACACACACACACACATCAAAGATTCGTTGAGCACAAACACAGATACATACTGCCCCACCTATAGGAAACACACACACACACACACACACACACACATCAAAGACTCGTTGAGCACAAACACAGATACATACTGCCCCACCTATAGGAAACACACACACACCACACACACACACACACACACACATCAAAGACTCGTTGGGCACAAACACAGATACATACTGCCCCACCTATAGGAAACACACACACACACACACACACACACACATCAAAGATTCGTTGAGCACAAACACAGATACATACTGCCCCACCTATAGGAAACACACACACACACATCAAAGACTCGTTGAGCACAAACACAGATACATACTGCCCCACCTATAGGAAACACACACACACACACACACACACACACACACACACACACACACACACACACACACACACACACACACAAGATTCGTTGAGCACAAACACAGATACATACTGCCCCACCTATAGGGAAAACACCCACACACACACACACACACACACACACACACCCACACCACACTCAAAGACTCGTTGAGCACAAACACAGATACATACTGCCCCACCTATAGGGAACACACACACACACACACCTGCAGTTTCAGTAGGCCATGGACGTAGATGGTGAAGAGATGTCCACACACACACACACACACACACACACACACACACACACACCTGTAGTTCCAGTAGCCCATGGACGTAGATGGTGAAGAGATGTCCACACACACACACACACACACACACACACACCTGTAGTTCCAGTAGCTCATGGACGTAGATGGTGAAGAGATGTCCACACACACACACACACACACACACACACCTGTAGTTCCAGTAGCCCGTGGACGTAGATGGTGAAGAGATGTCCTCGGCCCTCAATGCTCAGCACGGTTTCCAGAGATCTGCAGAGTGGATTGCCAGTTATTGTTGCGTTTGTAGCCGTGTGTGTGTGTGTGTGTGTGTGTGTGTGTGTGTGTGTGTGTGTGTGTGTGTGTGTGTGGCAATGGTGGCCATAAATTCAAACTCAAGTAGCGGAAGTAGAGGAGCCATTAGTGTGTGAATGTGTGGCTGAAGTTTGACTGCGGTCCATTTACCATCACAGGTCTCTGCTGCATTGGGCTTGTGTGTGTGTGTGTGTGTGTGTGTGTGTGTGTGTGTGTGTGTGTGTGTGTGTGTGTGTGTGTCTGTGTCTGTGTGTGTGATTACTTACATGTGTCTGTTGCATTTGGACTGAAGACAGATGTAAACATGGACATGCTCTTGCAGCCTTAACTGACTTCTGCTTCTGGGTGTTTCACTTTGATCTGCTGAAAACACACACACACACACACACACACACACATACAGTATTAGTTAAGTTGGAGTTAGCACACACACACACACACACACACACACACACACCTCTGCTGATGTGCAGGTTGGCCGAAAGCTGTTAGATGCCACACACACACACACACACACACACACACACACACACACACACACACCTTTGCTGATGTGAAGGTTGGCCGAAAGCTGGTAGATGCCACACACACACACACACACACACACACACACCTTTGCTGATGCGACACCCACCCACCCACCCACACACACATACACACACACACACACACACCTCTGCTGATGTGCAGGTTGGCTGAAAGCTGGTAGATGCCACACACACAAACACACACACAAACACACACACACACACCTCTGCTGATGTGCAGGTTGGCTGAAAGCTGGTAGATGCCACACACACACACACACACACACACACACACACACACACACACCTCTGCTGATGTGCAGGTTGGCTGAAAGCTGGTAGATGCCACACACACACACACACACACACACACACACACACACACACACACCTCTGCTGATGTGCAGGTTGGCTGAAAGCTGGTAGATGCCACACACACACACACACACACACACACACACACACACACACCTCTGCTGATGTGAAGGTTGGCTGAAAGCTGGTAGATGCCGGTCAGTGGAGCCGTAAAACGTCCAGAGGAGAGATCAAGTCCCGCCCCCCTCACAAAGCCGCCTTTCGCCATTGGCTGTTTAGTGTGTCATTACATATTACATGAGAATGAAACATGGATTAAATATGTTACACATTTAAAGGATTAGATATGTCATGACCGTGTGTGTGTGTGTGTGTGTGTGTGTGTGTGTGTGTGTGCATTTTATGAAACGCGGTCAACACACGTTACTCATTCCAAATCTTAACCAAGCTGGATGCAACATGGAAAATGGTCTATACATGTTACACATTCCAAATCTTAATCCATCAGGATTAGACGTCTATGTGTGTGTGTGTGTGTGTGTGTGTGTGTGTGTGTGTGTGTGTGTGTGTGTG
>JAODXP020000012.1:18655123-18660123 GCA_027497455.2 Sardinella longiceps | reverse complement strand
AGAAGAAGTTTGTGACCAGCAGCGGCAACAGCAGGAACCCCAGAGGAGCAGAGAGAAGAACAACAGAGACTGGGAGATGGAGAGATGGAGAGGAAGAGAAGAGAGATGGAGAGATGAAAGGAGGAGAAGAGAGGAGAATATAGAGGAGAGAACACAGAGAGAGGAAAGGAGAGAGAGAGAGAAGAGGAGAGAAGAAGAGTGGAAAGGAGAGAGAGAGAAGAGAGGAGAGAACAGAGAGAGGAAAGGAGAGACAGAGAGGAGAAGAGCAAAGTAGTGTGTGTGTGTGTGTGTGTGTGTGTGTGTGTGTGTGTGTGTGTTCAGAAGAGTGCCTGTGGGTGTGTGTGTATACGTGTGTGTGTGTGTGTTTGAGAAGAGTGCTGCTGTTAGCTGTGTGTGTGTGCTGCTGCTCTGCCAGCCCGGAGAATGGAAAAGAATCCACAGGAGAAGATTCCTTGGGGAGCGCCCTGATCATGCACACACACACACACACACACACACACACACACTCCCTCTCTCTCTCTCTCTCTCTACCAGATTCCACAGCAGAGAATTCCACCAGAGGCGCCTGCCGGTGTGTGAATATGTGTGTATGTCTCTGTGTGTGAATATGTGTGTATGTCTCTGTGTGTGAATATGTGTGTGTATGTCTCTGTGTGTGAATATGTGTGTATGTCTGTGTGTGTGAATATGTGTGTGTATGTCTCTGTGTGTGAATATGTGTGTGTATGTCTGTGTGTGTGTTAGAGCTGCCTGCTCCTGTGGTGTTCCTGAAGAGACGTGTGTGTGTGTGTGTGTGTGTGTGTGTGTGTGTGTGTGTGTGTTGGGGGTTGCAAGTGAGAGGAGGAGTGTGAAAGCGTTAGGGAGGGGTGTCAGAGAGAGTTCTGTGCCCCGGTGTGTGTGTGTGTGTGTGTGTGTGTGTGTGTGTGTATAGACTCATTAGTGAGAGTCTTCTCCAGCAGAGGTGTGAGGAGGAGGCGGTCCTTAAACGGATAAACAGCAGAGAGAGGGGGAGGGGCAAGAATGAGACACGAAGGAGAGAGGGAGAGAGAGAGAGAGAGAGTGTGAGAACGAGAGAGAGAGGGAGAAGGATAGAGAGAGGGAGAGAGAGAGTACGTGAGAACGAGAGAGGGAGAGAGTCAAGAAAAGGAGCGAGAAGGAGAGAGAGAGAGAACGAGAGAACGAAAGAGGGAGAGATGGAGCGAGGAAGAAGAAAAAGTATAACCACACACATTTGAGTCATTTTATTTGAGTCATTTTATTTGGATCTATTTGGACCAGATTTATTTGAGTCATTTTATTTGGATCTATTTGGACCAGATTTATTTGGATCATTTTATTTGGATCTATTTGGACCAGATTTATTTGGATCATTTTATTTGGATCTATTTGGACCAGATTTATTTGGATCATTTTATTTGGATCTATTTGGACCAGATTTATTTGGATCATTTTATTTGGATCTATTTGGACCAGATTTATTTGGATCATTTTATTTGGATCTATATAAAAGATACAATATCCACATACTTTGGGAAAAGTCATTGACACGGCGACAGTTCTAACACTTATATACACACTAAACCACACACACACACACACACACACACACACACACACACACACACACTTATATGCACACTTATACCATTCTTCTTATTAGTGTAACATTGAAGATTTAAGTATAAAAAACTTCATCTCCATATTTGCATGATACCAATGATAGCTGAAATTCAACCAAGCCTAGAGTCTCTCTCTCTCCCTCTCTCTCTCACACACACACACACACACACCCTCTCTCTCTCTCTCTCTCTCTCTCTCTCTCTCTCTCTCTCTCTCTCTCTCTCACACACACGTTCTTATGTGCATGGCCCAGACTTCCCAAAACAGTATTATTACTGTAGTCTACAGTCATGTCTTAGCCAGAGAATAGTTCCTCTTGGTTGGGGTTTCAATAAGTTGGAATAATATCAAGTGTCCATGTAGCCTGCTGTAATGTACAAAACAGCAGCTCACTTTGAGCATAAACACGTTTACACAATTACAAATACAGTATCTGGAGTGTTTGGAATGTTTGTTAAGTAGTCATTCTCAAATATATTTAGATAAAACCCAGTTTCTATTCCCAGTACTATGAAGGGAAACCCTGGAATCATGTGTTTGTGTTATTCCTGTTCACCCTTTTGCAACCAGACGGCCTAAAACCAAAACGCAGTCATATGGAGCATCTATCTATTTAGAACAGCCCAGAGATGCTGAGTCATCAGTGACCTCTGCTGGTGGCTTGTGCTACTGCAGCCGTCGGACAGGCAGGGGCAAAACAAGGCAAGATACAGCAACAACCTGAGATCAAACATTACATCACTTCATTACACTGATTAGACTTGTAGTCAAGACCGCTTAAACCAAGACCAGAGACTAACAAGACCAGAGACTAACAAGACCAGAGGCTAACAAGACCGAGACGAGACCAAGACCAGAGACTAACAAGACCAGAGACTAACAAGACCAGAGGCTAACAAGACCGAGACCAGAGACTAACAAGACCAGAGACTAACAAGACCAGAGGCTAACAAGACCAGAGGCTAACAAGACCAGAGACTAACAAGACCAGAGACTAACAAGACCAGAGGCTAACAAGACCGAGACGAGACCAAAACAAATTGAGAACGAGACCAAGACCAAGACCGGGAAAAAAAGCAGACTAGGCTACAACATTGGTTTACATTCAACACATTAGAGAGTTAGAGTATTATTTCAACGGCTGGGAGCAATGTGGACAGGGATGGGCAATGTGGGCAGAAAATAAAAAAATATATCTTGATATCTTTTTTGATACGCGTTGAACCAAAGATGTTTTTTAAATGGCCCTGTTTTTACCAGCTAGAGTGCACAAACCGCCTACTGAGCTCACAGTAAAAAATAAGGCCTAGGCTACTCTATAGCAATATTAGGCTAATTACAGTAAATACCAGGAGGGGGATATCACCTAGTCGCCTGCTATGATGAGTTGAAGTCTACCAGCGAGATGTCCCTGCTCCAGACATTCCAACCACTAGAAAATCATTTTAGGAAAGTAATGATTTTTCGCCATATTTTGGGGGATTTTGTAGAGTGGTGAGTGTGATTCTTGGTGGTTTATTTTTCCAATAGAAATGAGTAGTGAGTGAGTCCAGTGTTTTGAACCAATAATCTGTGGGGGTGGTAGGGTTCACAGAGAAGAGGTAATTAACACAATTT
This sequence comes from Sardinella longiceps, assembly GCA_027497455.2. Lineage (NCBI taxonomy): Eukaryota > Metazoa > Chordata > Actinopteri > Clupeiformes > Clupeidae > Sardinella > Sardinella longiceps. Next base: position 18,656,886 of record JAODXP020000012.1, on the reverse strand, counting down.
TACAAAACCCTCTCTCAATCACAGACTTACCATTTCTACCACAAACAAAATCATTCCAGGGTAGCAGGGAGAATGACAAAGTCAACTCCATTAAGCTGACAAGTTTACATTGCATATAGATAAGTCTGTGAGCTGCCCATATCCCACCGATTGATAGTGAATGTGTTATTACCAATGTCTAAATCACTTTCTGTCAGCACTGACCCAAACTCTTACCTTTAGCTTTTCCGTTATCTCTTCATTACCTTCATGTATGTTCTTACAGTCATTTGAAAATAATCATTATCGTTTAACAGTTTTAATCCTAGATATTCAGGACAGGTGAGCTATTTTGACTGAGCAGTATCATTGAAGTGCTTGTTTCGTAACGATAGTAGCAATGTTTCTAACTAGCTAGGGGGTTATGACCTGTGGTGCTGCCAATGAAATTTAGCCTGCATGATGAAAATAGGAATTAAGATAACAGGTCTTTGTTACCTCCGCCAAGGAGGTTATGTTTTCGGTCGGGTTGGTTTGTCTGTTTGTCTGTCTGTTTGTTTGTTTGTCTGTCTGTCTGTCAGCAGGATAACTCGAAAAGTACTGCACGGATTTGGATGAAATTTTCGGACAATGTGTATATTGGGACAAGCAAGAACTGATTCAGTTTTGGTGCCGATCGGTGATCCAGAACATGATCTGGAATTTATTTTGTATCTGTGACCACATTGCCCTGGCGGAGGTCTGCGCTCTCTGATCACTTTTCTAGTTTTACAAATTGTTTTCTAAAGTGATTCAGTTTAGAAAAGTAGTGAATCAGCTGAGACAGCTGTTTGAAGTCCATCTGATTCTCTGGCACTCACCAAAAAACTCCACCTGTGTGCCAACCCACCGTAATAAAAAAAAGACAATATTGGTTTCTTTGGGTCGCAGTGATGACACCCTCACCTATATGGTGACATCAGGTCATATGACCACCAAAAATCTCCACCGTGTCAAAAAAAAAAAAAAAAAAAGTTTTTTGTGGTTACGGTGAGTTGGCACACAGTGGAGTTTTTAGTGTGTTAGCAAAAGTTTAGCAAAAGTTTAGGATAATGCTTGTTAATGCAAATATTTTGTGTGGTGTCATGTACGGTAGTTTATGTGTGTGTGTGTGTGTGTGTGTGTGTGTGTGTGTGTGTGTGTGTGTGTGTGTATCTACTGTGATGTTTATGGAGATTAACCTGTATGGGCAGATGAACAGACTAATGTGTGTGTGTGTGTGTGTGTGTGTGTGTGTGTGTGTGTGTGTGTGTGTGTGTAATGTGATGTTTACGGGGATTGACCTGTAGGGGGAGATGAACAAACATGTACAGAAGCAAAGAGAGATGCAGTTTTTGCAATGAATTTGGGTATGTTGGATCCCTATTTTGCCCTGTAAAGGCCCTGATACTAAATAGTTGGCTTTGGTCTTCTCAAATGGGGCAATTCACACCTGTCCCCTACCCCCAATGATTTGCCAAACATGTTTTTGGACAGTAAGGTGCTAGGCCATAATCTTTGTATAGTTTGACTTGATAGCCAAGACATTTTCTATCTGAAATTGAGTATAATACATGCCATGAAAGTGGAACCATATTCATCAGGATTAATCAGAGTAATTTTTTAAAATCTGAATTAAATATTTTGGATTAATCATGTGAGTAATCAGTTAATTTTGCCAGCACTAATTAAAACATATTAACACATTCCCCCTGTTCTTGCATCCCTATATCGACTCCCTGTCAGCCAGTCGTTTCCTTCTCAGC
>JAODXP020000012.1:18642623-18647623 GCA_027497455.2 Sardinella longiceps | reverse complement strand
AAACCTGAGGCAGACAGACACACAGACAGCTCTGTGTGAGAACAAGGAACACACACACACAGACAACCATAGTAGACTCTTTGAAAACAGACAGCACACACCCTCATGTGCCCACAGAAAGTTAAAGGAACTAAACACACACACACACGCACACACACACACACACACACACAGACTGTAGCCACTTGATGCATTTCTCAAGCTGCATATTACCCGAAGAGAAAGATGGCATTAAATACAGACAGCACAGACTCTCACAGAGGGAGAGGGAAACAGGGAGAGGGGAGAGAGAGAGGGAGAGAGAGAAAGAGAAAGAGAGAGAGAGAGGGAGGACACAGGGAAGTGATTATTTACCTTTGCAAACGGGGCAAAAATAAAAATATCTCAGTTGGGAATTTCTTTGTATTTGCAACTGACACACAACTCCTGTTTTGGGCTCCTGCGCTGCCTAGACAGCATTAGACTGCATTACTTAAGCTTCACTCTCTCGCACACACACACACACACACACACACACACACACACTTGGATTACTGCATTACTTAAGTTTTTTTCACAATACAGAAGTTTCAGTTTTTCTCCATTCAGACAGAAAGGTTTCTCTGGGCGAAGCAGCTGATCAGCACGCACGCACACACACACACACACACACACACACACACTGCATCACTGCATTACTATTTTCTCCATGTAGACATTTAAGTTCCTCTGGGCGAAGCAGCTGATCTCATGCAGACTCTGACAGACAGCTACTGATTATTGACATCCTGTTTACCGTCCACTGGCTGCTGTGCTGTCAAATCCATATCCTCCTTATCTAATGTTTCATACGCATTTTATTGCATTGCATGAAAATGTTTGTTGTTGTTGTTGTTGTTGTTGTTGTTGTTTTTGCCAGATATTAGAAAATATTGTGTTGCTCTACATGTCAGAAGCATTATCAGTAAAAAAAAAAATCAGAGTTTTTTTGTAAGATTTCTGTAATGTTTTTTTTTTTTTAAACCGCTACTTCTTTTTAAAACCGTTCAAAGTGTAGTTTCAGTCTTGCACTCCTGCTCAGCAATCTAGAGATTTAGAAACAGCACAGATCTCACACACAAACACACACACACACACACACTTCTGCTCAGCAATCTAGAGACAGAAACAACACAGAGCTCACACACAAACACACACACAGAGCTCAGCTGAGAGCAACTGTGTCTATTTTATTTACATCTGAAAACTGACATTTTCTATTTCAATTACATCTGGTTACTGTGAACTGAAATGTTCTATTTTAATGACATCTGGTTGATGTGAACTGAAATGTGTTTATTTTATTTACATCTGATTTCTGTGAACTGAAATAAGTTTATTTTATGTACATCTGGTTGCGGTGAATGACTTGATCTCGACTGTATAGATCTACAACTTATTTCTGTACTAGGAGTGAATGTGATTGGTGTGTGTGTGTGTGTGTGTGTGTGTGTGTGTGTGTGATCTACATGTTATTTCTGTGCTAGGAGTGAATGTGATTGGTGTGTGTGTGTGTGTGTGTGTGTGTGTGTGTGTGTGTGTGTGTGTGTGTGTGTGTGATCTACATGTTATTTCTGTGCTAGGAGTGAATGTACAGTAATTGGTGAGTGTGTGCTGAGGTTTCTTACACTCATGACTGAAATAAATACTATTGCTTTGTACAGTATATCTTCTGCTTTCATTAAAAATAAAAACATTCAGTTCACTTCACTGCATAGTTGGACACACACACACACACACACACACACACACACACACACACACACACACACTAATGACTTTGATCAGGAGGAAACTGAAGACATACACACACCATAGATATTTATCTAGAGGGGAATTAAGACACAGATTCACATAATCTGTACTGTTGAAGAGGAATCCCCCTGTGGAGTCTGTCTCACCATGGGAAAGTGTGTGTGTGTGTGTGTGTGTGTGTGTGTGTGTGTGTGTGTGTGTGTGTGTGTGTGTCTGTCTGGCACATCGCTATGAAGCGCTGAGATCGTCTGTTTCTCACGCGCTGAAAGTAAGCTATGATAAAAAGCAAGAGTTCAACAGAGAGTGACGGGATGAGTGTGTGTGTGTGTGAGAGAGAGAGAGAGAGTTAGAGACGTGTGTAAAATGTGTAGGCTTTGAGACTAAAGTGTGTTTCCCACCAGCTGAAAGTCATAAAAGCAGGTGTGAGTTCAGCAGGTCGCCACTGCCCACACACACACACACACACACACACACACACACACACACTTTTGTTCAAAGCCTCTCGACCCTTAGGTGCCAACTGTCAGACCCGTGGGTGCCAAACGTTTCTGTGCCACCAGTCAGACCGTGTGTGTGTGTGTGTGTGTGTGTGTGTGTGTGTGTGTGTGGGTGGGTGCAAGATCACAGTCTAGACTAGGCAGCGCAGTTCAAACAGACGTTCTTCAGATGTTTTGGGTGCAAAGGTGCTTTCTGGTAAAAGGCACAAACCTCATATTGGGGTGTTGGAGATAAGCACCATATTATTTTTATTTATTTATTTTTATTTTACCTTTATTTCACCAGGGATTAAAGACATGGAGATTGTTTAAATACATTAGAGCTGTATCATGACTTACATTTTAATCAAATCAAACATTCAGGAATTTTATTTGTCATGTAGAAATACTATTATGGGATATACAGTGAAATTGCATTCAGAGAGAATAGGAAAGATAGATTAAGGTTACCGTTGAAATAAAATCATTATACAAAAGTTATTAAAATACAATAATAATGCTTCTAATAATAATGCTAAGAAATAATAGGTTAATTAAATTAAGGGCTATCAAATATTTGAAATTAGTTTGAAACTGTAACATAATTTTTGCCTGTTCAGTTTAAAGTACTCAAATATTCAAATGCTACCCATGCCTTCTGTACAGGATGCAGTTGAATTAATTATGATATGACATTACAATTAATATGCAGTTGAATTAATTAAATGAGGGACATAATAATTTATATGCAGTTGAATTGATTACATGATATGACATTATACTTTATTGATTATATGATATATTATAATTTATCTGCAGTTTAATTGATTCTATTATTTGACATTATAATTTCTATGCTTACATGTTTATGTCTTAGAGCAATCACATGACCTTTTAAATTTTTTAGATTCATTTGTCAGATTGAGTGGAAATTATTTGTGAAAATATGTCCAGGTGGCAGCATATGAAGGTAAAAAGTAAAGGCCAACGGATCGACCCCCTTTGATAACTATACCAGTGAACCCAACCCAGTGTTCAGGTCCATGCAGGGGTTTGCTGTATCAGACTACAGTACTATATTAACAATACTAACAGTGTCAAAAGCAGCATTGGGGTCCAATAACACCAGCACAGATTTTCGCCTGCATTAGTATAGACGTACAGTAGGCTAACTTTAATACTAGTAATGTAGACTTATTTTATGTTCACCTGGTGTACTACATGGTAGTGTATGCTGTGTGTGGCGTCTTAAAGCTGCTGGGACGTTCAATTTCTCCTTGGGGATCAATAAAGTATCTATCTATCTATCTATCTATCTATCTATCTATCTGTCTATCTATCTATCTATCTATCTAATACGCCTGCATCAGTATCTAGAGGTACAGTCGGCTATTTACAACATCGTCCACCCCTTTATGAAAGTTGGTTATTCACCCTCTTCCATAGAGTTACATATGTGGGTAAAAGCATTTTGCTCTCAGTAAATGTGTTTTCCTATTCTGGCAATCCCAATTTTAGCTTTAGCTTAGCATAGATGCTGGAATGTAATGTTGCCAAAGTGTTGCTATCTGGCAACTGTACATTACAGTGCCTATACTAAGCTAAAGCTAAGAAAAAGGTAAAATTGGGGTTGTCAGACTAAGGAAATGCATGCACTGAGACCAAAATGCTTTTACCCACATATGTAACTCCTTTGGGGGTGAATAATCAATTTTCATAAAAAGGTGGACTATTCCTTGAATACAAGACTTTTTCAATGATCTTTCAATGAATGGGATATGGATATGGATATGGAAAAATGTATTTGTTGAGTATAGAAACATCCAGGCTATTGTTTTTCAAATTCATTTTATTTGTAGAGCTACTTTACCGCAAAGTTAATGTTCTAAATAGTTTTAGTCACCTGCATGCTTGTCACTGCAGCAATCTGATCACTGATTAGGGAAACATTTTGAGTTTGAGTTTTTGTCACTGCAGCAATCTGATCACTGATAAGGGAAATAGTTTGAGTTTCAGCTGAAACAGACGAGAATCTGATCACTGATTAGGGAACCAGTTTGAGTTTCAGACGAAACAGACGAGAATCAAAGAGGACAAACAGGCTGAAGTGCAGTAGAATATTATGTCTCATGTCCTATGCTTTTGTGTGTGTGTGTGTGTGTGTGTGTGTGTGTGTGTGTGTGTGTGTGTGTGTGTGTGTGTGTGTGTGTGTGTGTTTGCCCTATTTGACTTGACTTTTGACACATTCAAGAAAAAATCAGCAAAACAGCAAACCACAGCTCTGACCTGATTAACACACAACTGCTCCAAAGCAGAAAACACACCTCTCACACACACACACACTTCACACATCAATCGCTTGCTCTGGGTAAACAACTAACCGCCATTGGGTCATCAGTCGCTCTGGGTAAACGTCTAACCGTCATTGGGTCACCAGTCGCTCTGGGTAAACCACCGTCGATGGTCATCAATAACTTGCTCTGCGTAAACATCTAACTGTCCAAGGGTTATTGGTCAAAAGCTCTTGGTAAATATCTACAGTTGCAAGTCATTGCTTTCAAGAGTTTTGACTTTCTAAAGCCATTATACTGTATATGTACACATATACATACATATATATGAAAGAAAATGTTTTCTTGGTTTTTCATTTTCTTTATTCTCTCATAGTTTATTTTCTAGTTTCAAATTATTTTCAATAATAAAGGTTATGTTTTCACTGGCGTCTATCTGTGTGTGTGTGTGTGTGTGTGT
>JAODXP020000012.1:18617623-18637623 GCA_027497455.2 Sardinella longiceps | reverse complement strand
ACTACCATGGAACCTCGGAATGTTTAGGTGTGAAACAAGTCTATTGTCCTTTTCTAATTGGTGTTCTATAGACCCTTTTTGAAGCTACGTCACAATTCCATGAGTTGAGTTTTGGAGGCAGAAAATCGTCTGTTCTGATAGACATGGCTGTAAATTTGACAACTTTCCCCATCTTAGAAAATATAGCTTGTCATCATAATATAACTCAAGAATCTATTTATTTACAGGATATGATTCACAAACAACAAAATATATGTCCACCAACATGATTGAACGAGTACCCAAAGTTCAGAGACTGAAAGTAGCACAGGTGGCTATCTGCCTCTTTAGGCTTTAGGTTTAGGCTGCTGGATAATGTAGTGATGCCTACTGCCACCGTAGCGACCTCTCTCGATTTAAACCACTTGTCAAAGCAAACAAACTTATCGACAGTCTCCACATATTTAACTGAACACAGGGATTTTGTATCACTTTAACATTACGCCTAAAAGCCAAACTTCACCACCGGATAACCCGTTAGCTTGTTAGCTGACGGTAGATCGCCTACCTTGTTAAGTGACGTTACTAACGTTAGTCGTTTTCCCATAGGATTAAGCGCATTTCTCTTGAAGTGCACCTTAACTCACACAATTTGTTAACACTGTAAGGCATACAGGATCGCTACTGTAGTTGGATATTATTTAGTATACATCTGATAGATTACGCCAAAATTATAAAATGTAGGATTAGCTGTTGAGAAAGCATTAAAAGACAGCGCTGAAAACGGTCACTTTTGTATTGGCTCTAATAGCTTCTGGAGGCTTTCTGCCTCCAGTTGCAGTTTATAGAATGTTAGAACACGGAATGTTTACCAACACAGAAAGGGTCTATTGTACTGTGCTTGTCCTAACTTGTTCTAACTCGTGTTCTATGGACTTGTTTCACACCTGAACATTCTGACATTTCATGGTGGTAAACTGAACATTCTATCATTGAAATGCATTGGATTTATGCCTCTTTCTGACTTTTAAACTTTTAACATTTAAAACATCTAAATTCACTTTCTTTCAAATAATACAATTTTGAAGCACACAAATTTGGAGGTCTCGAATAGGTAAAAGTGATTTTACATTTATGTGCATGAAGCTTCAATCTATTTGGGACCTCCAATTTTGTGTGCTTCAAATGTGTATTATTTGAAAGAAAGTGAATTGTAAGAACAGATATAGCCAAATAAAACCTCCGAAAGACCATGAAGCAAAACCATCTCACCCGCGATGTGTATAGAGGTCATAGTGTGTGTAATAATAAGTTAATTGAAGTGCCTGTGAACTTATTTTCGGGTTGAAAAAAATCGGACTTCGGTGTCTTCTAATGTAGCTACGGCCATGTCTTCATGTCCAATTCATAAATATCGAGTAAGAAGAATTTTGAAACCTATTAATGTGCCGCATGTAGAAATCTCTGGCGGCTGGTTATGATTGCCCTGTCTGCAGGCATTAGAAATAGCATAGTCAGCATGGAGGTCGAGTTAGCGAGTGGAGGACTCGCTGTGGCTAGAATCGAGTGCTTGATTGAGGGAAGGAGAACCCGGTGGTTGTGGCACTATTCATCGTGACGTGAAATGTGTTTGAAGATCATAGTGGCTGTGGTAAACCAGGCAGGGATGAGAAGTTAATAGACGATAACATTAGATTTGTCTATTATCAAAACCAGCAATAGGCTAAATTTGAGAAAAGCGATGCGTTGTACATAGGCTACTGGAAGAACTCATCTCTGATTAATGGGGGTAGTGGGGGGATAGAGGGGCCTTGTAATCTCGATTTATTTCTAACTTATCATAATTATTGTGAAATTGATGTATTTAAAAATGTCATGTACAATCTTTCAACAATTTTGAGTAATAAATATAACAATTTACGAAAAATATTTTAATCCTTGTATCATGTGGTGCGCCCCCACTGGTTTTGAATGGTTGGTGCCCTTGGGCATTTGACCTTTTGCCCTTATAGTTAATCCGGGCTTGGAGCGAGCGAGAGAGAGACTGAGCGAGAGATTGACTGGGAGAGTGAGAGAATGAGTGAGAGATTGAGCGAGCGAGTGAGAGATTGAGCAAGAGACTGTGCGAGCGGCCGCTGCCTCATCACCGGTCTGAGTGGCGGCCATGGGAACGGAACTCTTTGTGGTTAAGAATGACTGTCACATGCACACACACACACACACACACACACACATGGTCAAATAACGACTGGCACACACACACACACACACACACAAACACACACTAAAGGACTACTATTGGATTACGTATCCGTATCTAAAACACTGAGCATACATAGAAACTGCACGAGCAGGTATTCCATTTCTACACATGATAAAACACACACACAGAGAGAGAGAGAGAGAGCACAGGAGAGAGAGCACAGGAGGAAAGGGTTCTGGGTTCTAGGTCTCTGAGAGGTACAGGAGGAAAGGGTTCTGGGTTCTAGTTCTCTGAGGGGTAGAGGAGGAAAGGGTTCTAGGTCTCTGAGAGGTAGAGGAGGAAAGGGTTCTAGATCTCTGAGGGTAGAGGAGGAAAGGGTTCTAGGTCTCTGAGAGGTAGAGGAGGAAAGGGTTCTAGATCTCTGAGGGGTAGAGGAGGAAAGGGTTCTCTCTCTCTCTCTCTTTGTCTCTCTCTCTCTCTCTCTCTCTCTCTCTCTCTCTCTCTCTCTCTCTCTGGGGGCAGAAGAGGGAAACCCCTCACTGCACATCAAACACTCACAAACACACCAGTCATTCCTCTGTGCTGAGCTCGACATTCTGCACTGCCATTGTGTTATTATTGTCCACGCACCACACACAGACAGAGGAGAAAAGCCAGCCTTTGTTTATTTGTTTATGTATTTGTTTGTTTGTACATACTACAGGAACACATTTATATACCAAGATGCTCTGTGAAGATATTTGGATGTAGAGAAAAAATGACAATTATTCATTAACTTTGTTCAGGCTTCTTGCTGCTGGCTACGTAAACGAATGTACATTTATTATTTAAAAAAAAAAAATAAAAAATCTGATTTATCACAAGATTTTGCAATGATTGATCACTTTTACAGTAATCACAACTAATTTCCTCCAGTAAGAATTTGGATGCTAGGGTATGTTGGATCTTTATTTTGCCCTGGAAAGACCCTGATGCCAAATAACTGGCTTTGTTCTTCTCAAATGGGGCAATTCACACCTGTCCTTTACTCCCACAGATTCCCCAAACATCAACCCTCTGCTGTTGTTGGACATTCAGGTGCCATAATCTTAGTTTGACTTGATAGTCGAGCCATTTTCTTTCTGAAAGTGAACATAATACATGCCATGAAAGTGGAACTATATCCATCAGGATTAATCTGAGTTCATTTTTTTTATCAATCACTTGAGTTAATCAGTTAAATTGTCAGCACTAATACTTATGTCATGTGTAACAATAAATTCAGAAAATGTTTCATGCATACATTTTACTAGCTTATTGACACACATTTTGCAGAAATTGGCCATAGCAGAGAAGTGTGTGAGAATTCACACGTACTGTAAGTTGTCATTCACACGTAGCCTAACTTGGAGATGACTCAGATTTGGATGAAGTGAAAATGTTTTGGAGCTTTGGTTGAAACACTGATTTGTAGTGTGTAAGCAGTGGTGTGTGTGTGTGTGTGTGTGTGTGTGTGTGTGGGCCAAACCGGTCATGAATAATAGAGAATAGATTTGTGCTCACCGGATGGATGTTTAGTCCCACACCCTTTAAAAACCAGAAACACGGAAACCAACACACACACACACGCACATACACACGGTGGGGAAGCGTTTAGCCGTTGGTCCGTTACTGCAAACTTAACACATCATGGAGTAAACAGGGTCGTTAGGGTTAGGGTTAGGGTTAGGGTTAGGGTCATGGTAAACAGGGTCGTTAGGGTTAGGGTCATGGTAAACATGGTCGTTGGGGTTAAAGTTAGGGTTAGGGTCATGGTAAACAGGGTCGTTAGGGTCAGGGTTAGGGTCATGGTTAGGGTCATGGTAAACAGGGTCGTTAGGGTTAGGGTTAGGGTCATGGTAAACAGGGTCGTTGGGGTTAGGGTTAGGGTCATGGTAAACAGGATCGTTAGGGTCAGGGTTAGGGTCATGGTAAACAGGGTCGTTAGGGTTAAAGTTAGGGTTAGGGTCATGGTAAACAGGGTTGTTGGGGTTAAAGTTAGGGTTAGGGTCATGGTAAACAGGGTTGTTAGGGTCAGGGTTAAGGTCATGGTAAACAGGGTCGTTGGTCCGTTAATGCAAACTTATCATGGAGTAAAAAGGGTTGTTGGTCCGTTACTGCAAACTCCATGTTGTTGCAGAGATTTGGGCGTATTGTGTGTTTATTTACATCCTGCGGTAAACAACTCATTGTGTGTTTATTTCCATCTCAGCCTGCAGTAAACAACTCATTGCTTGGTTCTCAGCCTGGGAAAACAGGCACAGTAAAAAATATAAGACCAATTCTAAAAAAATATCAGACCAAAACGAAGTTGCCAGTATACTGTATACTGCAAGCAGTACTTTCAGTATGCAAATCTCAAACTTTGCTGCATTTCCTGCATTACACGTGATTAACCTTTCCTGCATTACAAACGTTGTCAAACTGGGGTACGAGTAGCCCTGGGGGTACTTGGATGGGTTCTAGGGGGTACACAAAATGAATCTGTGAATGGGCTAAAAATAGAATTTGTGTGTGTGTGTGTGTATATATATACTATGTGTGTGTGTGTGTGTGTGTGTGTGTGTGTGTGTGTGTGTGTGTGACGGCAATGAGAGCTACATGCTACTGTATTAGTTTTGAATGGCTTGTGTAAGAAATGAGAAAGTATATATTACTCCATATATTACTAGTTACATTTTGATATATACCGTATAAGTATTACTCCATTTTGATACTCTATATATTGCAAATGAAATGTAATGTGTATATATATTACATACAATTTAACATACATTTACATTTCAAAAATATTCTGAGTGCATGTGTGTGTGAGGGATCTCTCTGTGTGTGTGTGTGTGTGTGTGTGTGTGATTTTCATAGGGTGGTTTCCATATTTCTACAGATGTTTGAAGTATTTGTGAAACTACATCTTATTTACAAATCTGCATCGAAAGCCACAAGGACCACAAAGCACCACATGATAACACACAGACACACACACACACACACACACACACACACACTCTCTCTCTCTCTCTCTCTCTCTCTCTCTCTCTCTCTCTCTCTCTCTCTCTCTCTCACACACACACACACACACACAAAGCACCACATGATAACAATTTACTTCTGACATGCTAACGCTAGCATTTACAGTCACACACACACACACACACACACACAAAGCGGTAGCTCTCACAGCCATACACTCCTCAGCCCGATTCACCTCAACTTGCACATGCTGCACACCTTTAGATAAGATCAAGATTCAAAACTGCTCCGTCTTACAGTTCAAAAACTCACTTCAATCAGATAGCCTCAGACAGTTACATAAGTGATTGAGGCCATGAGAAATGGACCTGCCCAAGGTTTCTTTCTAAAAATTAACTATTACAAGTAGAAAGGAGTTTTGCCTTGCTTCTGTTACTCATGGGTTCTCCTCATACTGCCTGTATAGTGTGTGTGTGTGTGTGTGTGTGTGTGTGTGTGTGTGTGTGTGTGTGTGTGTGTGTGTGTGTGTGTGTGTGTGTGTGTGTGTGATACTCATGGGTTCTCCTTATACTGCCTGTATAGTGTGTGTGTGTGTGTGTGTGTGTGTGTGTGTGTGTGTGTGTGTGTGTGTGTGTGTGTGTGTGTGTAGCTTGTATAGTGTGTGTGTGTGTGATACTTATGGGTGCTCCTCTTACTGTCTGTATAGTGTGTGTGTGTGTGTGTGTGTGTGTGTGTGTGTGTGTGTGTGTGTGTGTGTGTGTGTGTGTGTGTGTAATAAATTGTATATTGTACCTGAATTTAGATGTACAATTTATCAGTAGACAGAGACATTGCAATACCAGAGAGAGAGCTGGAGGCAATTAGCAGGATTTGATCTTCTACATGAGTGTGTGTGTGTGTGTGTGTGTGTGTGTGTGTGTGTGTGATACTCATGGGTGCTCCTCTTACTGTCTGTATAGTGTGTGTGTGTGTGTGTGTGTGTGTGTGTGTGTGTGTGTGTGTTAGCTTGTATAGTGTGTGTGTGTGTGTGTGTGTGTGTGTGTGTGTGTGTGTGTGTGTGTGTGTGTTAGCTTGTATAGTGTGTGTGTGTGTGTGTGTGTGTGTGTGTGTGTGTGTGTGTGTGTGTGATACTTATGGGTGCTCCTCTGGACCCCAGGAAGAGTAGTTGATGCCTTGGGCATCAGCTAATGGGGATCCAAATAAACTATAAACTATAAACTATAAACTCTTACTGTCTGTATAGTGTGTGTGTGTGTGTGTGTGTGTGTGTGTGTGTGTGTGTTAACTTGGTTTGCTATTGTGGTACATTCTGGTTTCAAGAAATTTTGTTTCTTTTTTTACAGTGCAATACACGTGTGTGTATCGCAACACAGAGGGCCGTGGACGATGTGTGTGTGTGTGTGTGTGTGTGTGTGTGTGTGTGTGTGTGTGTGTGTGTTTGAGTTAGTTTGGTTTGCTATTGTGATGTGTCACTGTACATTCTGGTTTTCTTTCTTTACAGTGCAACACTAAACCATGCAGAGGGACGTGTGTGTCCCAACAGAGGGCCATGGACGATGTGTGTGTGTGTGTGTGTGTGTGTGTGTGTGTGTGTGTGTGTGTGTGTGTGTGTTTCAAAATGCTGTGTGGTTTTGTTTGTCTGTTTACTGAACACAAACAACATATCATGTTTCCTGTTGACAGCAGGCTCCAATACAGAAGTAAAGTGTTGTTGGTCGCTGTGGTGCATTTTGCAGAGAACACGTGTGTGTGTGTGTGTGTGTCCAACTGCCAAGCGTGTGTTTGTGACGCACACAGTACCGCTAGCTCCTATGTCCAGGCGTGTGTTTGTGACGCACACAGTACCATTAACTCCTATGTGTGCACAGATCTACTAACCAATTGAATTCTGTTCTATTTGCACATTAAGATTGTGGTGCTTTGCAGCCAGTACAGGAACACCCAAGACAGAGACATACTCCCTTAGGGGAGCACCCAAGGGTAACTGCATGGGACAACCTCCAGTACAGGAACACCCAAGACAGAAACATACTCCCTTCTGGTAGTTATTTAGGAGCACCCAAGGGTATGGAAGCACAAAGTGTCTTCTGGTAGTTCTTTAGGAGCACCCAAGACAAACACAAGGTCCCCTCTGGTAGTTCTGTAGAAGGGACATTGGGCAGGTCTCTGGTAGTTCTGTAGAAGGGACATTGGGCAGGTCTGGTAGTTCTTTAGGAGGGACATTGGGCAGGTCTGGTAGTTCTTTAGAAGGGACATTGGGCAGGTCTGGTAGTTCTTTAGGAGGGACATTGTGCAGGTCTCTGGTAGTTCTTTAGGAGAGACATTGGGCAGGTCTGGTAGTTCTTTAGAAGAGACATTGGGCAGCAGAGGCGGCTATCATAAGACAGCAAGGGAACCTCAGCTTCCCTAAAAATTTCTCCAAAAAGATCGTACATAAGCTATTAATAAAACATGCTAAACGCGTGTCAGTCACTTGTATTGTCTATTAATATCAACACTGTTTAAAACTGTTTCGATTTCGTTGTTCAGAAATGTAATTTCGGGTCTCTAAACTCACGTAAGTTTCGCTATAGAGATCCTATTGACGCACTGTTGTCATCTCCCCATAGACCCCCATAGAAACTCAATTTGAAGTGAAACTCGCGTTTATTGGCTAATTCGGCAAAAATACGCAAAAAACGTCATTTCCAGGGAAGCTCTGTTTCACAGGGAGTCAATGGGAGAGGGCGGGTTCGGACAACGAGCTTCCATTTCATGATTTGACAAGCTCCTTCAACCTCTTTGATTGGCATTCTGTCTCTCTCACACTGTTCCTGTTTGGAAGGCTACTGGCTAATAGACAAGCTAAGCAATGTTGAGCCTGTTCAAACAACAAATTTACTCTCTCTGTCTGTGTTATCGTTATTAATAATACTTTGCCCATGCCCATGATTTTATTCTCTATTATTTAGTTCATTGATTGATGTACACACGAACTCACAAGTGACTTTTGATTTTCATCAGTGAGTCTTGCCTCTGTCACTACTTAATAGAGCTAGCAAAGATAGCTAATCAACGTCTGATTAGCCAAATTTTCAGGCAAGAGATCTGTAAACAAATGTTGCTATGGTTACTACGTTCTCTTTGGCCAGCTCTGAAATGAGAACGTAGCAGCTCATCATGAACGAGACAAGAGAAGGGGACCAAAACAGAAGTGGAGAGATGTATATTTTCAGTCATGGTACTTTAGAGATGTGTGTTTTGAGGTCAGACATTATTTAACCTCTTGAAAAAGAGAACCCTATAATATGGCTCCAATAATAAAGCTTGTTTAAAGGAATTATTAGGAAATTATTTCTGTAAATTCATTGCAAATTGACTTGGGAGGGTTTTGCAATTGAAATAGTTTAAGCCAATATAGTGTAGCCTATGTTGTCATTCAAATGCAACTGGATCTCCATTAATTAAATTATGGATATTTCAATAGAACAAACAAACCTGACAAATGTGACAGCCCATGGCATTAAAAACAGAATTAAATAGTTTAAATGAAAAAAAAATAAATAAATACCGATCGCGCAATCTGAGCTTCCCTATCTGAAAACCAGCAGCCGCCACTATTGGGCAGGTCTGGTAGTTCTTTAGAAGGGACATTGGGCAGGTCTGGTAGTTCTTTAGAAGGGACATTGGGCAGGTCTGGTAGTTCTGTAGAAGGGACATTGGGCAGGTGTTTGGTAGTTCTTTAGGAGGGACATTGGGCAGGTCTGGTAGTTCAAGGGCTCAACCCAGCTGCCCAACTGAAATATCTGAAAGCTCATCTTCTGACATGCATGTCAAACTGTGTGCAGTGTGTGTGTGCAGTGTGTGTCGCTTGTACTCATCTGCTGCCTCCTAGTGGTGAAAAGAGAGAATGTAGCTCTAAGCAGGAGAGGGAAAACAGGCAGATTACTGGAACATAAAGCCAAATATATGGCTTGTACAGTATATGGATATGTACATGTAAATATGTATATATGCCTTGTATATTGATATGTATATGTAAATGTATATATGTTTTGTATATTGATTATGTATATGTAAATGTATATATGCCTTGTATATTGATATGTATATGTAAATGTATATATGTTTTGTATATTGATATGTATATGTAAATATGTATATATGCCTTGTATATTGATATGTATATGTAAATGTATATATGTTTTGTATATTGATTATGTATATGTAAATGTATATATGCCTTGTATATTGATATGTATATGTAAATGTATATATGTTTTGTATATTGATTATGTATATGTAAATGTATATATGCCTTGTATATTGATATGTATATGTAAATGTATATATGTTTTGTATATTGATTATGTATATGTAAATGTATATATGCCTTGTATATTGATATGTATATGTAAATGTATATATGTTTTGTATATTGATATGTATATGTAAATGTACAGTATGTACAGTATGTCTTGTATATTGATATGTTGCTAAATGTCAAAGTGTAAATGTATATGTGTCTTGTATATTGATATGTTGCTAAATGTTAAAGTGTTATTCTTAACAGTGGTGGGATTGTAGCTTTCCAAGGTGGCATGGCACAATTCAGCAACATCATAAGAATTTACAGCAATATGGGGGTTATTTACAGTATTATTTATATATTATTAATATTATTTACAGCAATATGGGGGTTATTTACATTATTATTTATATATTATTAATATTATTTACAGTAATATTTATATATTATTAATATTATTTACAGTAATATGGGGGTTATTTACAGTATTATTTATATATTATTAATATTATTTACAGTAATATGGGGGTTATTTACAGTATTATTTATATATTATTAATATTATTTACAGCAATATGGGGGTTATTTACAGTATTATTTATATATTATTAATATTATTAGTAATATGGGGGTGCTGTAATGCAAAAAAGTTGATGGGGCGCCTTGAGCCAATGAGAATGGCTCTTTTTGGCTGGCTGAAGACCAGGCGTACAGCAACAGTATTCTGGATCATCAGTAGTGGTTTCACAGCACAGGCAGGACGACCTGGACCAAGGTCTGAACCAGGAGCTGGGTAGCATGTGGGTTTACATATGTAGGTATGTACGTACGGCCTGATTGGTCCTTGTGTTGAATAGAGAAAAATTGCACAATCTAGCGACAGCAGCTGGTCATCAATCATTATGCCCAATATTTGTGGGAGCAACAGATGGAGAGTCAGTCTTAATGCTGATGCTGTGATTTATGGTTTGCTTGGCCAAGAGGACCAGCAGGTCAGTTTTGGAGAGGTTCAGTTGGAGGTGGTGGTCCATGCTAGCCTGGGAGTTCCCATGCTCCTTTGCGTGCTTATTTCATTTCACTCAGCAAAGCAGCATGGTGACCATGGCCCATTTTCTCGCCTGCTTTGGGTATCCAATCACAGAACAAAAAGGGATTTGTACAGCCCTCGATTGCATTTTACATCACGTGGTGGCTCTGGTATTGGCTCTTAGGTATGTACAGACGGTATGATAGACATTCGTAGCACCCAATAAACGGTTCTGGACAATCGTAAACGATGCTTCCACTACGAGTAATGCAATAGGTAGGTCTCCAGACCAAATATCACTTGTGACATTCGCCAGGCTAGGTCCATGCAGTTATCCATGCATATTTGTCAGAGAGACAGTCTGAGATATCTAACCCTAGGTCTGAAATTTACAATCTCACATATATTGTATTAGGCAAGCCATGAGTACTTGATACAGTATCTGGCTAGACAGTACAGTCCACTACCACACCAGACTTTTGTGTGCGCTTAACGTCTCCGGGAGCATCGCGAGTCCGAGAGGTTCGCGGGCTGTTTTGTTGTTCCCTTTCACACTGCACAGTCACGTTTGCGTTCTATACGCGGTCAGCATGCCATGCATTTTCAATGGAGCCCGCTCATTGCACGTGGACATCCGCGCAGGAAAATAGACTCGAGTTCTATTTAGAAGGAGCATCGCAGACATGTCCGGTGTGCCGCTCGCGGGGCCGGACATGTGCCGCGCTTACACCGCGCTCCTGTGTGCAAGGCATGATCTGTTTTCATGTATTTTAACTGTTTCGGACTGATACCTGAGACGTTAAGTGGACGTCTCGCTCTTGCGGTGTGAAAGCACCGTAAGAGGGGCCCCAGTACGGAGCCTTGGGGTACATAAGAGGGGCCCCAGTACGGAGCCTTGGGGTTCATAAGAGCCTTGGGGTACATACATGTAAGAGCCTTGGGGTACATAAGAGGGGCCCCAGTACGGAGCCTTGGGGTACATAAGAGGGACCAGTCACAGGCGTCTGCTAAAGGGAGCTGGTCTTGCCATCGGACACATGGGAAGCTGGTTGCAATCCCCTCTTTAGGAATTGGTCAGACAAGTTTCATAAAAATAACAGTGTGTGTGTGTGTGTGTGTGTGTGGCTGTGGGCAAGCTCATGGTAGTGCACTAAATAGAAATTGCATTGTCAGTGTGTGTGTGTGTGTGTGTGTGTGTGTGTGCAAGCTCATGATAGTGCACTAAACAGAAATTGCATTGTCAGTGTGTGTGTGTCTGTGTGTGTGTGTGAGAGAGAGAGAGAGAGAGAGAGAGAGAGAGCCCATGATAGTGCACTAAACAGGAATTAAATTATCTGTGTGTGTGTGTGTGTGTGCCCAAGATACCGGCAAGCTTTTCTTCTTTCAGAAAGGAAATATTTACTTCCTCTTGCAACACAGTGAATGTGTGTGTGTGTGTGTGTGTGTGTGCCTAAATTGAAAGCTTGTTGGTGTTTTTAGCCCCAAAGGAGTCTTCAAGGCAGTGCTGCATAGAAGACACTCCCGGCCCAACTGTTTCAGCCAATCACAGCACTGCGGTGAAAGTTGAAGTGTTTTGCTTGTGTTACTGGTAACACACACACACACACACACACACACAATTGTTTGTAATCTGCCTCCAAGTATTAGGGGTATCCTAATTATCAATTTGAAATATTAATTTATCTTTTTGTCTGTTCAATGTTGTGTCTCAAATGTAACAGTTGGCAAGACTGAAAATGTCTGCCCAATTTAGGCTTAGGATACTGCTCAGGTCATTTGTTAATTTTCAGGGTAAGGTAAGATTTATTGAGAAGCCTGTTCTCAAAATATGAAGGAGAATTATGGAACCATAATTTAAATTCTTCTGGGCTCAATGCGGAATTGACTGCTCATGGAAAGGTGTCACACAAAGCTGGGCAGTCTGTGTTCTCTTCAGTTTTGCACTTGTGTCTCTCCTCACTTGGAAGGGAAGTTACAAATAAACTAATCTTGTGTTATTAATTCATTCTGAACCTGCACCCTGTCTGAGCGGTGTATAGCGTGGACCATTATGATATATGACTACTTTCAATACAATACTCAAGATGAATGATGTGAATGAATGACATTCCAACATTACAGAACCTGTTCACAGGCCATACAGGCAAATCTAGCTGCCGCAATGGCATCTCTATAATTGCAGTTTGTAACCGGGACTACCATGTTGGGGATTGTCATCTCTTTGACAGTTTGTGAAATCATCAACATCAACATTCACATGCATTGATACCTTGATACAACTGCAAGCAGTGCAATGACTGTAAAATGTATAGCCTTTAATTTTTTTTTTTTTTAAATATTTCAAGCAAGGAATAATATGTACATCTGTATATCTGTACCTTGACATCCAATACCTTGCTGGACATCCAATACCTTGCAATCTAATAGACATCAAATACCCAAGGCTTTTTTTTTAGTAAGACTTTTCATATAATATCATGTAGAGTGACTTCATGACATTGATCTCTTCTACTCATTTTCATTCGTTCAAGCCTCAACTGTGCTCACTCAATTTTTTTGGTGTAAAAATATTTGTACTCAAGGAATTTGAGTAATCTTGTAGTTTGAATTTTTCCAGTATAGCACCCAGGCACCCATTTAACACCTTCCCTCCCCTGTGGTTTCAAACCAGCACCTTTTCTCTTGCTAGGAAGTGTATAACTTTTGCTCATTTGTCCGCTGGTTTAACCTTTGCACTGTCCTGCTAGACAGCATATGTTGCCTTAACACCTCGGGTATGTCCACTCAACTGTAAGTGCTTCACTTTTTGTAGTACTGCATCAGTCATTGTGTGTTTAGCTATCTCTTGTGAAGAGACTTGCACTTTATCCAAGAACGAGACCCTAAACACATCACTCCGACCTGATCCTGCATCTTGGATCTGTAGTGGTAGATGCCATAGGGCATCTGCATCACCTGTGAGGTATGCCTCACATTCCCCCATTCACACACTGGTGGCGGATGTCACCATGCAAGGCACCAACCTGCTCACCG
Organism: Sardinella longiceps; assembly: GCA_027497455.2. Taxonomy (NCBI): domain Eukaryota; kingdom Metazoa; phylum Chordata; class Actinopteri; order Clupeiformes; family Clupeidae; genus Sardinella; species Sardinella longiceps. The sequence goes on along the minus strand of JAODXP020000012.1, from coordinate 18,624,105 downwards.
GGGGTCATTGTGGGGTTAGGTATCAACTCTAATGGGGTCATGTGGAGTGGGGCTCACACCCGCAACCCTCTGGTTGCCGAGCGGTCTACCACCTGCACCACCACTGCTGATTGATGCGGTCTCTTCTGGCTTCCTTCTGTACCCAGCGCCACCTGCGCCACCACTGCCGATAAAACCAAGTCTCCTCACCCTGTAGGATGTCCAATGCAACTGTGAAAGGCTTCATAATGACACAGTATTCCTTTAGAAACTGGTACTCAAAATGACACTATTCCTTTGGAAACTGATATTCCCTTTTGTTCATACATTTGATCTGACGTTGTGTGCAGAGATTATGAATGTCACTAAAGATAGCTCCAGACCAAAGATCCGCGACGAGACGGGCTGCGACATTCTATAAATCTGGACGTTCTAAAACTCTGAAACTGCGATTTGACATGTTAAATCTTTTGCGACGGCTTGCAACTGCCTGCAACAACCTGCGACGATACATTCACACCGCTGCAACGTCTTCGTCTCGTCGCGGATCTTCAGTCTGAATTTCCCTTAAGAGTCACTGCTGTGGTTCTTGCATAGGCATCACAGCATCTTGCAAAGTTCCACCTTGTCACTGTGGGGACTGTCAACTTTTTATGGCTTACCTCTTCTACGCACTCAGCTGCAATCCCTACTCTTAGAACTCAGCTGGAACCCCTACTTTTAGAACTCAGCTGCAACTCTTAGAACACAGCTGCAGCCCCTAATCTTAGAACTCCGCTGCAACCCCTACTCTTAGAACTCAGACCCTACTCTTAGAACTCAGCTGCAACTCTTAGAACTCAGCTGCAACCCCTACTCTTAGAATGCAGACCCTACACTTAGAACTTAGCTGCAACTCTTAGAACTCAGCTGCAACTGTGGAGTGGCTGGACTTTGTCCACAGCAAAGAACATTTGCTCCTCAGTGTTACTCATAGCCCCTCAGTGTTACTCATAGCCCCTCAGTGTTACTCATAGCCCCTCAGTGTTACTCATAGCCCCTCAGTGTTACCCATAGCCCCTCAGTGTTACTCATAGCCCTCAGTCTTACTCATAGCCCCTCAGTGTTACCCATAGCCCCTCCCATAGCCCCTCAGTGTTACCCATAGCCCCTCAGTGTTACCCATAGCCCCACAGTGTTACTCATAGCCCCTCAGTGTTACCCATAGCACCACAGTGTTACTCATAGCCCCTCAGTGTTACTCATAGCCCCACAGTGTTACTCATAGCCCCTGGACATCTTCATCATGGCTAATAAAAAAAGTGACTTAAAAAATAGCTGAAATACTTCCAGTAAGTCCCTGCACTGTTTATTGCCTATTTGTAGGATATCCTTATTGACACTAAAGTTGTTAAGCCTACAAGGTAGGTAAAGGTGCTGGGAGCACTTTTTAAAAAATAAACTGTGAAAAAAAGTCCCCAGATATTTAAAATCAGACACAAACTCAACTGCTTGCTCCTTAATAATAACTAGAGGTGGCTGGTCCTTATCATTTTGAAGAATGAGTTTTTTTGTTTTCTTTGAGACATTTATTTTTTGAAGAGTTGCATGGTAGATATAGGCATGTTCTCTCTCCAAGTCTCCTCTTCGTAATAGACCAATCAGAGCCATGTCATCGGCATATTTATTACACAATCTAAAATAGTCCCCATGTATCTTTAACTCATTAGAGAAAAGAAATTTAGTTACTGGAGTAGAGTCATTAGACTTTATGGAGAGATACAGCTGGGAATTGCCTGCATAAAACAGAGAACTACACATAGCAGAACATAGGATGATGTTTAGTTATTGGAGTAGAGTCATCAGACTGTAGAGAGATACAGCAGGAAGTCGTCTGCATAGAATGGAAAGCAACACATAGCAGAACTCCATTGGACCATTGGAATATTGGAATGCGTGGCACGATCTGTCCCTGACAGGCCCAATTAAAAATACCCAAAAAAGGATGTTCCGCCCATTACGGGACGGTTGGCAGCCCTTGGTATAACACAACCGCTATGAACTGTGTGCACCCTACTTACACAGTACACGTGCTTGTCGTCACTCACGTCTCTTCTCCACAGTCCCCTGTGCTCTTGTCAAACCCAAATCACAGTTATCCATATTGCAACCACACTGTACCGTGTCTCTTCTCTTCTCTTCTCCTCAGTCCCCTGTGCTCTTAGTCGAAACCCAAACCACAGATGTCCATTTATCTTTCCCACGCCCGTGTTGCAACCACACTGTACCGTGTCTCTTCTCTTCTCTTCTCCTCAGTCCCCTGTGCTCTTGCCCGTGTCCATTACCCTGCCTGTTCCCCCTTAGTGTCTCTTAGTCGAAACCCAAACCACAGATGTCCATTTATCTTTCCCACGCCCGTGTTGCAACCACACTGTACCGTGTCATCTGTTCTCATCAGCCTCCTCTGCCCTTAGTCTGGACCCAAACTATGCCACAGATAACCATATTTAGCCACCAGGAGGCCACCTGTGCTTTTGAATGGAGACCTTAAGTGTATATATGTCAGGGTGTTTGGGGGAAAGACTGGTGTGTTTGTGGAAGCTGGAGTTACTGCCATTATCCATCATCCATCACTCAGCCATCACTCAGGTAAGACTTCTCCCTCTCTTCCTGACCCCATCCTGCTGTGCTATAGGGAGCCATCTTGTATCCACATGGAAGTCTGCAGATTCTTTATATTTATTTTATAAACTTCCTAAACATATAAATCCTGAGGTCATAGATATTTATTCTCTATATTTATTTCGTAAACTTCCTACACTGTAAAAAAATAATTAGTAATGGTTACTTGAAAAATGTGTGGAAACTTGTTGCCTCAAACGAGTTAAGTAAATAGGACTTTACTTTTTCAAGTTTAATTTGCTTTACATCTAAAAAGATAAGTCATATTTACGTAGCTCATTTGAGGCAACAAGTTTCCACACATTTTTCAAGTAACCATTACAAATTGTTTTTTACAGTGTAAAGAATGTCTCGATGCAGTGGAGTTCAGTGGGAAAAGTTATGTGAACTGTAAATTAAAAAAGGCAATAATTTTCAGGTAACGCTTTAATTTACAGCCCGTGAAGTACTGGGTAAGTATTAGGTAAGAATGGTGTAACAAAAAAGTATCAAGGGATAAATTACTGAGTACTTACAGCGTAAGTTTGCTGGAATAACATACGTTCACGCTTTATTTTACAGCCCGTGAAGTACTGGGTAAGTACAGGTAAAAACAACGTAACAAAATAGAACTTTATGTGTAATATTGCCATAATTACAAAATAAGTGTGGGGTAGCCTGGATGCAAAAGCGTATAGGAAAGCCAGGGTTGGATCAACTTGCACGCACTTTATTTTACAGCCTGCGTAATTATGGCAATATAACACATTAAGTTCTGTTTTGTTACGTTGTTCTTACTTGTACTTGCCCAGTACTTCACGGGCTGTAAAATAAAGTGTGAGCGTGTGTTATTCCAGTAAACATACGCTGTAAGTACTCAGTAATTTATCCCTTGATACTTTTTTGTTACACCATTCTTACCTAATAATTACCCAGTGCTTCACGGGCTGTAAATTAAAGTGTTACCAATTTTCAAATCAAGCAAATAAGATATTTGTTTAAGAGTAGTCAACATACATTATTGAAACAGAAATGGTCATTGTTGTATGTTAATTTCATTTCATTTCATTTCATTATGGTAATTTTCAAAAAAAGTCAATAAAAAGCATGAAAAGTTGAAGCCAAAACAAGTGATTAACTTTTTCACCATATAAACATCACAGGTGTCCAGTTATCTGAGAATAACCCTATAGTCCCTTTAGACCCTATAGACTGAATGTGATTGCACAGTTTATTCCGACTAACTGGCACCAAAATCTAATGCAATCTTATGCAAGTAAGATAATGGTGCCATTAACATATCGTAAGCTGCAAGTCTGCATTCATGTTCAGTCCAAAGTCTTTCATTCTCATCACTAATTTCAGCACTCAGCAAGCTTGTGCAGCAGTCCTATGATTGATTGAACAACAGCAAACTATGTGAAGGATAATGTAACAATACGAACTATGTAAGGGATAATGTAACAATACGAACTATGTAAGGGATAATGTAAAAATACGAACTATGTAAGGGATAATGTAGGCTATTATTCACTGGTCGTTACATGAAAACATTTCCAGAGAGGTCGAACCAGAGACCGATGGTTTATGGTTTATGTAGACATTATGACATTATTTTCTCCACTCCCGCTTTCTCCTGTTTCAGGACCTTTCAGGATGACTTCCTGTCAGTTGCCCCTCCTCTTCCTGTTGTCCTTAAGCCCCGCCCTTCTTGCCATCCAACCCACAGGCATCAAAGTGCTCATCACAGAGAAATCTAATGCCTTTGGTAAGTTTTGCACTTCACAGAGAAAGCTAATGCTTTTGTTTAAACCTGTGCATTAAACTGCTCATCACTGAGAAGGCTAATCCCTTTGGTAAGACGTACATCGGCCCAACCAGACCACTGGAATACCCATCAGGGTAACACTCTGGTTTAAGGATCACGTGTAAGCCACTAATGACACTATTAGTGACAAATTTCTTATTCATGATGAATTAGGCCTTTATTCTTCACATAGCCTTAATAAGGACTTATGTTATGTATAAACTCATAGTATACTGTCTCAATGAATCCCTAATAGTGTGAGAACAGTTGTAGAATAAGCAAGCATGCGGCGAAACCTCATTATAACTTTTCACTGCCCATGTTCATATGCTTGCTTATTCTACAACTGGTCTCCCACTACTAGGGAGTTATTCAGACAATATACTAGGAAGTTATGAATGTTCTCTTCCGGCACTTACTAGTCATTAGTAACTCGAAATCAAGGTCCAAGAATAAAGGCCTAATATAGAAATATGAGAATTCATGCCTAACAAATGATTGATGTTGCTTAACAAACACATGCCTTACAAGTCACTCACTAATACATACCTAATTAATGTCTGTATTAGTGACTTGTAAGGCATGTGTTTGACTAATACATACCTAATTAATGTCTGTATTTGTAAGGCATGTGTTTGACTAATACATACCTAATTAATGTCTGTATTTGTAAGGCATGTGTTTGACTAATACATACCTAATTAATGTCTGTATTAGTGACTTGTAAGGCATGTGTTTGACTAATACATACCTAATTAATGTCTGTATTAGTGACTTGTTAATACATACCTAATTAATGTCTGTATTGGTGACTTGTAAGGCATGTGTTTGTTAAGCAATATCAATCATATAAAAACATGTGATCCTTAAAATAAAGTGTTGCCCAGATCATAAATAATAATTGGTGGGATTTGCCGTAATATGTTGGTGGTAATTATATAGTATCAGCTCATAACCATTGTCATTATTGACTAGTTTTCTTTTACACAATATGTAGGCCTACTGTAGGTTGGTCCGAATATGTCAGCTGATGGAGGAACAAACAGGCAGTCTATCTTCCTAATAATAACTGATGACAAAGTGAATAATTATTTAGTTATAAATAATTATTATCCACCATACTAGTTGTTGTGGGAATAAGTCAGTAATAAAAAGTGATTCCATGGTAACAGAATGCCTTTGGTTAGGCTATTACCTGAGGGTTGAAGTGGAGGCCTTTGTTATTTCCAAATATTATATGACTATAACCTGACGCTTATGTGTTTTTCTGTTGGTGGTGCTTTTGTGGTTTTATTTTGTGTGGTTATTTTATTCTTTTGCAGTTCAAGAAGTTGGTCTGATATTTCTTCGAGAGCTGCTGAACAAACCTCTGAAAGATGTTGAGAGTTCTAGAGTGAAACTTGAGGGGTAAGGTCATGGGGTAGCTTTATGTCTGTTTATTTATGTGAATTTGTTTCTGTGGGGGGGGGGGGGGGGTTGGCTAGATTGGATGGAACCCAACATGTGATGTGGTTGGTTTAAACTACCTCTATATTCAATAGAGTAGCAGAGAAATTATCAAGATGTAAACACCAATTCAAAAGACCACTGTCCTTGGCCAAGCCCAGGGGTTAAAGTGGGGGTGACACGGGGGTATGCAGTACCGGCACCTCAGATAAATGAACAATATCATCCCATTCTTCTTCTATACATTTTATTTGTTTGTGCCGACACAAAACATGAGAGTTCCCCCTCCTACTTTAACCATTGGCTAAGCCCACCCAATACCTCTCTAAACACATAGAGCTACCAACCCAGTAGAGTCAGTGTCCCTAACCACTATGCTACCACCGCCCTTTATAGCCCTTTATAGCCCCTTATAGCACTATGCCACAGAAGAGGATTAACATGTGACTCCTATGTGACTGTCTGTGTTGGTTGTGCACATGCAGACCGCATTGCCCAGTAGGGTCTGCTAGGCAGTTGTCCAGAGTTGGGCTTTTTGGTCATATATTCAATCCCCTGGCTGGGCTAGCGCAAGTGGACCTCTATTATGCTAACAGTATGATTAGCAGCT
>JAODXP020000012.1:18588121-18593121 GCA_027497455.2 Sardinella longiceps | reverse complement strand
GCTCGCTCCCTCTCTCTCTCTCTCTCTCTCTCTCTCAGTGCTGGGTGCTGTCTGTTCTCTCTCTCTCTCTCTCTCTCTCTCTCTCTCTCTCTCTCTCTCAGTCAGAGGTGGAAAGTAACTAATTACATTTACTCAAATTACTGTAATTAAGTAGCTTTTTTGAGTAATTCGTTTTTTAAAAAAGGTAATTTTACTTTTACTTGAGTATATTTTGAGGCAAGTATTGTACTTTGTACTTCACTACTTTTTGGAAACCTCCCTGATTACTGAGTAAAAAAATCAATGTGAGGAAAAAACATTTGGCTTGAACCGAAAGTTAATACAGATTATTTACTGTAGCTTAAAGCTGACCCTGCTTCTTGTAAATGTTGACCATAGCCAAGAAGTATAACCATTGCTTCAGTCCAGTTCAATTTGAGTCTAGCCAGGGTTAGGGTAGCCCGAATACCATCAATATGTAAAATCTCAAAGCTAGTCGGCTACCTTATTCTAGCACTCTCAAGATGCCAAAATGAACAAATCACGCCATAAGATGTAAACTGGCTGGGCTGATTACTGTCACTGTTATCTGGATCGGTTGCCTAGTCAGAATTAGATTCAAGTTTGATACCTAACCTACAACTCCTAAGATTGAATACATTTCTTATCTAAAAAAAACGGAAAACCTTATGAATTGTGATTGGCATGTAGGCCAATGTAAATGCTCTCTCAGTCATGCCATCTACAGCTGTTGTAATACTTGTAAATAACACTGTGCGTACACATTTGTTTTTTGAAAATGTGAGAAGGGGGGCTTTACACAGCCACTACCCTTTGGATACTGTAATGTCATTGACCAAACATTCATTCATTCATTCATTCATTCATAACAACGAGTTTGATTGTGGTTACTGAGCAGGTGGTTTATGAATTCTTGGGGTTGCTAAAGCAACCAAGCAACGCCCTAGCATTGCTTTTGATTATGTTTTTTTAATATATATCAAATAATTGAAAGTAACTAAGTAACTTGTACTTTAAGTAAATTTTAAATGAAGTAATCTTTACTTTTACTTGAGTAGATTTTTTGTTGGTTACATTTACTTTTACTTTAGAATTTAAGCAAAGTAAAGATACTTTTACTTAGTTACAATTTTTCTGTACTTTTTCCACCTCTGCTCTCAGTGCTGGGTGCTGTCTGTACTCTCTCTCTCTCTCTCTCTCTCTCTCTCTCTCTCTCTCTCTCTCTCTCTCTCTCTCTCTCTCTCAGCGCTGGGTGCTGTCTGTACTCTCTCTCTCTCTCTCTCTCTCTCTCTCTCTCTCACTCTCTCTCTCAGCGCTGGGTGCTGTCTGTACTCTCTCTCTCTCTCTCTCTCTCTCTCTCTCTCTCTCTCTCTCTCAGCGCTGGGTGCTGTCTGTACTCTCTCTCTCTCTCTCTCTCTCTCTCTCAGTGCTGGGTGCTGTCTGTACTCTCTCTCTCTCTCTCTCTCTCTCTCTCTCTCTCTCTCTCTCTCAGTGCTGGGTGCTGTCTGTACTCTCTCTCTCTCTCTCTCTCTCTCTCTCTCTCTCTCTCTCTCTCTCTCTGCGCTGGGTGCTGTCTGTACTCTCTCTCTCTCTCTCTCTCTCTCTCTCTCTCTCTCTCTCTCTCTCTCTCTCTCAGTGCTGGGTGCTGTGTGTTCTGTGTAGATCAGATGCTGAGTGGAACAGCTAAAGCGTTTGTTTGAAAATGGATGAGAAGATTAATTTGGCCTGTGCTACTTTCTTCCAACCAGCCAGCCAGCCATGGCTTCATAATGTGTGTGTGTGTGTGTGTGTGTGTGTGTGTGTGTGTGTGTGTGTGTGTGTGTGTGTTTGTGTGGCCTGTGCTACTTTCTTCCAACCAACCAGCCATGGCTTCATAATGTGTGTGTGGCAGTCGGACGGAGGGATGGAAGGATGCATGGAGGGGTGGATGGATGGATGGATGGATGGATGGATGGACGGCCCGCAGAGGGAAAGAGAGACAGAAGGAGAAACAGAGCGTCAAGTCAGAGGATGGGCGAGAAAGAGAGAGAGAAAGAGCGCTGGTCTTGTGTAAAACGAGGCCAGCAGTAAGGTGTGTGTGAGAGAGAGAGAGAGAGAGAGAGAGAGAGAGAGAGAGAGAGAGAGAGAGAGAGAGAGAGAGAGAGAGAGAGAGAGAGAGAGAGAGTAAAGGAGGCCAGCAGCAGTAAGGTGGCCCCAGATGTGCAGAGAAGGAGGGAGAACGGAGAGAACGGAGGGAACGAAGCACCATTTCCCAGATTATCTCTTACAGGGATTACAGGGTTTTAGCCAAATTACGTTAAGCACAGAGGGGCAGAGACAGATCAAGAGCAAGGTTGCCATTTCTCAGCGGTAAGCCATACAATATATTTAATTCTGATGGGTACACACACACACACACACACACACACACACACACGTACACACGTACGCACACACACACATGCACGCACACACACACTCACACACACACATGCAGTGATTAGATGGCTAGATGCCTTTTTATTCATCTCAAAGGAATTTTCTTTTGCGCGTGCACACACACACACACACACAAACACACACACACACACACACACAAGGATCAGAGAAAACATTACTCTGTCAGATGTGGGTTCCATGGTTCTAATCTGAAGTTCACTGGGTCAGAAGTGAGTTCTATGGTTCTAAGATCAAAATCACTGGGTCAGATGTGGGTTCCGTGGTTCTAGAATCAGAATCACTGGGTCTGATGTGGGTTCCGTGGTTCTAGAATCAGATTCACTGAGTCAGAAGTGGGTTCTATGGTTCTAAGATCGGAATCATTGTGTCATTCTACCCCGTCTAATACATGAGTCCTTTTCACTTTGCACAAGGCCAAAGCATGTTTTGGTCCAGATAATTTAAAACGTCAGAGGAAATTGTAAGAAAAATGGCAGAACATTAATAAACCAAAGCCACCATCCCAAACACACGGAGACTGCCCACTGTTACACCTGTATTCAAAGCTTGGGATAAGGTGATACATATATATGTATATGTATATAAATAATTACAGGCCAATCAGTGTTTTACCCGTCACATCAAAAAATATTTACTGTAATAATGGGTCTCTAAGCATTTTAGCCGTCAAATCAAAAATTATTTAATAATGGGTCTCTAAGCAAGTAACTGAATTCCTCAGTAATTAGATTAAATTTTATTGCATTATTAAATGATTTGATTAAAGTATTAAATAGCCAAACTCCTTTACACCCGTTTACACCCCTTCCATGCTCTGCATTGGCCATGTTCTGCATTGCCCATGTTCTAAATTGGCCATGTTCTGCATTGGCATTGTTCTGCTGCATTGGCCATGTTCTGCATTGGCCATGTTAACTGTCAATCATAAGGTGAAAAAAAAAAAAAAAAACAATATCCGAAAAATGATAACCAAAAAAATGTAATTTATTCTTTACCACTTTAGACAAACTAGAGGTTCAATGCCAAATGCCGCAGCCCTGATATTCTAAATGATATTTTCCCATCTGAGTCACTGCATCACCAGTTGGTCTACTGTATGTTGGCGTCTACCATCCGAAGACCAGTACAAGTTCTGTATAAAAAGGCACTTACAGTAAAATTTTTGAAAAAAAAAAAAAAAAAACTCAAAATACAATCTACTGAGTTTTACAATTTTTTGGAAATTCCACTTTGTCAACTTAAATATCTTCAGACCAATTGGCCAATGGTCAACAGGAATGTTGGGGTTCCTGGCCTGGCCTTGCCTGGCCTTCCTACGTACTTCTGCTCCAATATCATCTCCCTCCACAACTCTGTCTTCATTTGCATCAACCAATTCAAGACCGCCGCAGTTAGCAAGCAAGAGGTGGGAGATGTGAGAGATTACGTCGGGTTTCTGCTGTTGTAGCATAGCGTACTTCACAAAAAAATTCTATAGTTCTCTCTCACTCTCTCACACACACATACACACACACACACACACACACAGGGATGTGTTCAAATATAAATTAGTAGGACAGACATTCAGCTGCACCAGTGTGCTGTGGTTCGCCTTAGCACATCCCCACCACCGACTGCATTCCTGTGTGTGTGTGTGTGTGTGTGTGTGTGTGAGAGTGAGAGAGAGTGAGAGAGAGAGTGTGCACTGCATGCACTAGGTAGGATGCTGGTACCTTTCAGCTCAGGTCAGCTCATTTCACTAAACACACACACACACACACACACACACACACACACACACACACACACACACACACACACAGACTCCAGCTGTTGTATGGTAGTCTGGAAATAAGCATAATCACTCAATCCTTTTTGTCTGAGTTGTGCTTGTACTGTGTGTTGGGACACATCCTGAACTAGTGTGTGTGTGTGTGTGTGTGTGTGTGTGTGTGTGCCATATCCTGAACATGCTCACCCCCAAACATTCCCAGGGTGTATGTGTGCAAATGTGTGTGTGTGTGTGTGTGTGTGTGTGTGTGTGTGTGTCTCCATATCCTGAACATTGTCCCTCCCAGACATCCCCAGTGTGTGTGTGTGTGTGTGTGTGTGTGTGTGTGTGTGTGTGTGTGTGTGTGTGTGTGTGTATGTCCATATCCTGAACATGATCAATCAGTTTCAAACATCCCCTGTATGTGTGAATATTTGAATCCTGATGAAAAGTTGACTTGGAAGGTTGAACCAAATAAAGTGTGTGTGTGTGTGTGTGTGTGTGTGTGTGTGTGTGTGTTGTATCCGTGAACTTTAAACACATATTGTAACTTGTGAACTGTGTTAATCGTTTGGACTCTTCAGAATATTTGAATCCTGATGAAAAGTTGACTTGTAAGGTTGAAGCATGTGTGTGTGTGTGTGTGTGTGTGTGTGTGTGTGTGTGTGTGTGTGAGAGAGAGAGTGTGTGTGTGTGTGTGTGTGTGTGTGTGTGTGTGTGTAAATGTCTATGTGTCTCTGTGTGTGTGTGTGTGTGTGCATGGCTGTAGCCAGCATTTTGAAACTACCAAGGTCCGAGATGTGCACTGAGC
>JAODXP020000012.1:18580722-18588021 GCA_027497455.2 Sardinella longiceps | reverse complement strand
TCCTGTGTCTGCATTCATTAGGGCCCAACGCATGCGCAGGTGGTGAGAACTACATGGAGACAGCGCGCTAGGCTACGCCCCCATTCCCGTTTTGGCCGAAATAAACAGAAGCAACATCCTTCTAGTGGCGCCTAATTGGTGACTTCTTGCGTTCCCTTAACCAGCAGCACCGCATTATAGTGAATGAATGACATGGGCGCATGCACTTGTTTGAAACGTGTAAGAAAGGCAACGTTGCATTCCCCCTACGGAACCGGTCGAACCCCACGAGAATATTAATAAGCACCCTATCCTGTCCATGATTCATATGTGTGGATTCAGCCGATACGAATTTCATTTAAACATCTGCTGCACTTGGCCGTTACCATCATGAGCTCGTGGACTGACTCGGCTTAGAGAGCCACCGCTGACTAACGTTAAAGAGCTGTCAGTCGTCCCGAGGGCTCTGTGGTGGCAGAAAACCGTTATTCCGTTATTCAGTGAAACGCCACAGTCTATTCACGTGTGCACGCAGAGAGGCTCGTGAGGTCTACTCACCACGAATGAAGGCTCGGTGATGGCGAGGCGCCCGATCCAGTGGTCTGTTCACTGACACACACATCTGCGTGCGCAAAACTGTGTGTGGATGCCCGGTCCGGTCGTTCAGGTAGATTGCTCAGTGGTAACCGGGGAAAAACGGACAGCAGCACCGAACATATCAGTGAATCCCCGAGCGGCGCCTGTCCGCGCTGAATCCTGGTGCTTGCGGAGATTTCCCACCGTCAGACGACCCTGAGAGCACGCGCAGGATCTGCCTGAACCGAGATAATTAAAATTCACCAGCGGCGCGCATCCCGTCCTGAAAACGCATCTCGCGCCCCCAGTATAGAAAATCGCCGTTTCTCTCACACGCGCTCGGCTGCAACATGGTCCTCGCGTATGACTGGCGGTTGTTCAGTTGTGCGCTTATTGTGTCATTACCGTGGAGGGGTGGATAAATGCCACCGGAACAGCTGAAGGTTTCACCGTGCTGTTTACCGGATACTTCTTCCTATAGCTACTACCGCAGCGCCACGCGCCGCCTCATTTCTGTGGTCGCGTGGTGGTACCTGACGCACGTCTCTTATTATTCACACACTGGCGCGTGTATACGCGTGGACCTTTAGGCTGGATTCTAACATCCAGATTCCAGATTTCACTACCGGAGAAGTGAACTAACGTTAGTGCCCGCGCATCAATAAGTCTCCCTCTCATCTATCGCTGTCGTCTCGCGCGTCTGATCTCTCATAGGCGCGTGCACTGATGAGCAGTTGGCCGCAATCCACAGGTCCCGCTCAAAACTCACATTATGTTCCTCAGTGACAAACATCTGATGTTTGACACCGAGATGGACACATAGCCGACGGCCAACCTGTATGTGTGTGTGTGTGTGTGTGTGTGTGGACACTGAGCCGACGGCCGTGCCACAGGTGAAGAGATTTTTTTTTTTTTGTTCAACACCAACCAACTTCAGTTTTGTGTTTGTCTGACAAGAACAAGATTGTAAGATTCCAAAACACTTTTACAATCAAGAGAAGAGAGAGCTCTCAGTCTCTGAGTGAATGAAAAAGAGCTCTCAGTCTCTGTGGTGGTGAGTGAATGGTGATGGAGATGTTGGCCAGCCATGAAGTGGGTTTAAGAAGCTATTCTCTAGTTGGAGCAGATTATCTTTGAAGGTGGGACTAAAACCTGGGACCCAAAACCTATTTGCTATTTTTGGATTCATTTTGTTACTCATTACAGTATGCTCCACAGTTCCACACTTAAGCCCAATTTCAGTCAATCAATCAGTAGACCTAATATAAGTCAGAAGTTAAAATATTCTAATATTTTCAAATATCTTCAGAGCTGGTGGAGGGATCCTCTTCATACTTGGCATACTCCCCATCAAGGCCTAGAGTTCATACTCAATGCTGTGAGGTCAAAGGTCAAGGTCACAGTCGCTCTTTAATACCCTTACCCAAGGTCACAGAGTCTTTTAAATACCCTTACCCAAGGTCACAGAATTAATAGAGTATTTGTGCAAAATTCTTCTTAAGAGCAGCACGCTCTCTCCCCCTCCCACTCTGTCTACTATTGTATCCAATTTAAGACAAAAGCCCTAAAAAACATATTTTTTCCTAAGTATTCCCTCTCTAGATATGGAATAAGATGTGCATGTTACCATGCAAAATGCATGATCCTGTAGTGTACATATTATTTATGTATTCTAAATGTAGAGTTGATACTTTGGCCTGTCCCATTCAGGGAGATGGTTTCAGTCACACGTACTGTAGTGTCCAGTTCATAGCAGACAGTGCAAAATAAGAAACTCTGTGATTAGGGTGACAACCTAGCCTACAACTCTAGACGTACTCTAGCGCTAGCAAATTGAATTTACTCAGCCAGTATGTCTAGCCTTTAGCCATAGGTTGTACTCAGACATCGGTGGTGTCTGAGCTGTTTAAATCCACACACAACGCTCTAGGCTGTATTCAGACATAGTGTTTAGCCAATCACAACGTTCGATCTGGACAAGGAGTCATTGGGCAGGCCCATTACAGTATGTTACACAGTTCCACACTGAAGCCCCATTTCAGTCAATCAATCAGTAGACCTAATATAAGTCAGAAGTTAAAATATTCTGATATTTTCAAATATCTTCATAGCTGGTGTTAAGAATCCTTTTCATACTCAGCATACTCCCTATCAAGGCCTCATACTCAGCATACTCCCTATCAAGGCCTCATACTCAGCATACTCCCTATCAAGGCCTCATACTCAGCATACTCCCTATCAAGGCCTCATACTCAGCATACTCCCTATCAAGGCCTAGAGTTGATACTCAAAGCTGAGAGGTCAAAGTTCAAGGTCAGTCGCTCTTAAATAGCCTACCCTTACCCAAGGTTACAGTTAATAAAGTATTTGTGCAAAATCTCTCAAGAAAGCTTAATGAGCAGCACAGTTAAATGCTATGAGGCTCTGGGAGCTGATGTGAGCAGCAGTTAAAGATTGATTTAAACATTGGTGTCTATCACGCGTGGCCAGACTATACATTTTATGTGATAGTCTGGCTTGTTGTCGGGTTAGTAACCAGGGCAAAATAAGAAACTCTGTGTTAAAGGTCACTAGCAAACTTTTTCACACGATTCTTCTGTGCTTTTTCATGTGGAATCCATTCCTGTATTTTTATTGTGCATAATTAATGAGAATCACTGCCACTCAAACACAAGAGAGGATGTTCACAGTTTTATTTATTCTTTTACAAATGCAAATATCAAAAAAGATTCAAATCACTCACACAAACTCAGCTAGGCCACACACACACACAAAAACAAACTTAGCTAGGACACACACACACACACACACACACACACACACACAAACTCAGCTAGGCCACACACACAGACTCAGCTAGGCCAGTGCAGACATGCATTCAGTACCACTATTCCCTGACACACACACACACACATACAAACTCTGACAGATGAGAAACCACAGACAGACCGACAGACAAAAACCCAGACAGATAAATGCAATGCAGCCCTGAGAATGATCAACGCCCCGCCCCTTCAACTTCATGTGTGCCTGATGCTAGTGATCATTTATTATACAACACCCCAGACTCTTATTCTGACACACAGACTCTTATTCTGACACACAGACTTATTCTGTTATTCTGTTTTAATAGCATAGAACACCCACACCTTTATTCTGAGGAAACCTCAGACTCTTATTCTGACACACAGACTCTTATTCTGACGCGAGTGATCAGTTTAAATATAACACCCCCACCTTTATTCTGATAAACAAACTCTTATTCTGACGCGAGAGATCAGTTTAAGCGGAATAGTTGTGTCTGCACAACTGTGTGTGTGCGTATAACTGCATGGATAGATGAATTTGTGTGTGTGTGTGAGTGTGTGTGTGAGTATAACTGTATGGATGAGTGTGTGTGTGTGTGTGTGTGTGTGAGTATAACTGTATGGATGACTGTGTGTGAGTGTGTGTGTGTGTGTGTGTGTGTGTGCGCTTCACAGGAAGTGCATGCTTTAAAGGCTTTTCCACTACAGAGAGTTTGTGTGCATTAAAAATGTGTGCTCATAATGTGTGTGTGTGTTAATTGTTGTTGGTGGGGTACCTGTACACTGTGTGTGTGTGTGTTAATTGTTGTTGGTGGGGTACCTGTACACTGTGTGTGTGTGTGTTAGTTCTTGTCGGTGGGATATCTGCACTTGCTGCAGCGTATGCGGCTGCGCGGCACGAGGAAGTGACACGTGGCGAGTCGTACGTTGACGAGCGGCTCGTTGGGGGGTGCGGGGGCGTGGGAGCGGACCCCCTGACACACGGCGTGGCGTTCCAGGTCCCTCAGCAGCGCCACCACCTGGTCAGGCGTGGTCATGCGGGCAGGGTGCTGCGCGTAGAGCGGGTGTGTCGGCACCAGAGGCTGGTCCTGCAGAAGAGAGATTTCAGGAATGTATGATTACCATGACAACCACCAGTTCTGAATTCAAGTGTTTCCACCAGTCGTGACTTAAATGTGACTAAAAAATGTGACTAAATGTTTCGATCCGGTGACTTTAAGTCGATGTGCGCACACACACACACACACACACACACACACACACACACACACACACACACACACACACACACACACCTGCACGGTCACGCTGAAGCCCAAACCGGGCCCGATGTGCACGGCGGTGTCGGACATGGCGGAGGCTTTAGAACACTGCAGCAGCTGCAGCGTCGGACCGGAACCCAGGATGGGCAGCCAGAGCTGCGGTAGAGACGCCGCACGCAAACCCTCTAGGAGAGAGAGCAGATCACCGTCCAGCGATATACCACTGTCCGCCAGGCTGAAGATCTGAGTGATCTAGAGGAGAGAGACACACACACACACACAGCAGTGTTACACACACACATACACACACACGCACACCCTCTAGGAGACAGAGCAGATCACCGTCCAGCGATATACCACTGTCCGCCAGGCTGAAGATCTGAGTAATCTAGAGGAGAGATGCACACACACACACACACACACACACACACACACACACACGCAAACCCTCCAGTAAGGAGAGGAGATCACCGTCCAGAGATATACCACTGTCCGCCAGACTGAAGATCTGTGTGATCTAGAGGAGAGACACACACACATGCACACACACACACACACACACACACACACACAGATAGATAGGCACTCATTACCATTGGGATTCCGTCAACCTCATCTTCATTGTCCATCCCGCCCAGTCCATCCCATGCCTCCTCCACTGGCCTCTCTCCGTCCCGATTGGATAAAGACGCTGCCTCCACACGCCCCCATACATCCTCATTGGCCAATGCTGTTTCCTGGACACGCCCCACTCTGTGCTGATTGGCCGCTGCTGTTTCCTGGACCCGCCTCTCTCCATCACGACTGGTCAATGGTGTTTCCTGTACACGCCCCACTCCGCCCTGATTGGGTAATGCTGTGTCACTCCGGCCCCGCCCCTCTCTGATGGCTGCTGTAGGCACCGCCCCTTTTCTCACCTCCGCTGCCGCAGGCCATGGCACACCTGCAGCCTCCTGAACACACACACACACACAAACACACAATACTTATCATTATACAAATTACTTATTATTATACATGCCACGACACACCTGCAGCCTCCTGGACGAACACACACACACACACACACACACACACAATGCTTAGTATTATATATGACACTGCACCCCTGAAGCCTCCTGGACACACACACACACACACACACACACACACACACACACACTACTTATCATTATACAAATTACTTATTATTATACATGCCACGACACACCTGCAGCCTCCTGGACACACACACACACACACACACACACAATGCTTAGTATTATACAAACTACTGACTACTGTACATGCACGACACGCCTGCAGCCTCCTGGACACACACACACACAATGCTTAGTATTATATATGACACTGCACCCCTGAAGCCTCCTGGACACACACACACACACACACACACACACACACACATAAACTCACAGCACGTGGAGCACTGGCACTCTGGGGCAGCTGACTGGCAGAGCTGGTTGGTCTTCCACTGACTACAGGTGTGTGTGTCTTCTGCAAGGGAGAGAGATCTGTAGTTAGCTTGTGTGTGTGTGTGTGTGTGTGTGTTTGTGTGTGTGTGTTTCACACCGACCTGCTGTGTGGGGGTGTGAGACACCTGTGGATGAACATCATCAGAAGTGTATGTGTGTGTGTGTGTGTGTGTGTGTGTGTGTGTGTTTCACACTGACCTGCTGTGTGTGTGTCTGAGACACCGGTGGATGAACATCATCAGAGGTGTGTGTGTGTGTGTTTCACACTGACCTGCTGTGTGTGTGTGTGTGTTTCACACTGACCTGCTGTGTGTGTGTGTGTGTTTCACACTAACCTGTTGTGTGTGTGTCTGAGACACCGGTGGGTTTCTGCTCTCCTCGGTTCCTCTGCCAGGATTCTGCCTCTGTGTCACAAACAAAACACACTCCACTTTTACTGCTCTGTGTATGTGTGTGTGTGTGTGTGTGTGTGTGTGTGTGTGTGTCTTTGTGTGTGGTATTAGTGCTGTCAAACGATAAAAAAAAATTGTCTGATTAATCACAATTTTTCCCCAAGATTAATCATTAACCACCTTTAATCACAATTCATTTCCTCCACTAAGAATTTGTTTGCCAGGATCGGCTGCATCTTTATTTGGTCCTGGTTAGACGCTGAAGCTAATTAACCCCAGAAAGCTGATTAGCTGGCTTTGGTCTTCTCACACACACACACACATATCCCGCCCCTTTCACTGCTCTGTGTGTGTGTGTGTGTGTGTGTGTGTGTGTGTGTGTGTTTAGCTGGCTTTGGTCTTCTCACACACACACACACATATCCCGCCCCTTTCACTGCTCTGTGTGTGTGTGTGTGTGTGTGTGTGTGTTTGTGTGTTTAGCTGGCTTTGGTCTTCTCACATACATGTGTATCCCACCCCTACCTACCCCCACTGGTTCCCCAAACTAGTGCTGTCAAACGATTAAAAAAATATCTGATTAATCACAACATTTTGCAATGATTAATCGTCATTGATCACTTTTAATCACAACTCATTTCCTCCAGTAAGAATTTGCATGCTAGGGTATGTTGGTTGGATCCCTATTTTGCCCTGGAAAAACCCTGATGCTTGTTAGCCAAGACATTTTCTATTTGAAATTGTTCATAATACAGTACATGCCATGAAAGTGGAACCATATTCATCAGGATTAATCTTTTTAATCTGT
>JAODXP020000012.1:18548222-18578222 GCA_027497455.2 Sardinella longiceps | reverse complement strand
CATTACACACATTACACACGCACACACACACGCATAGACACACACACACACACACACACGTTACACACACGCATACACACACACACACGCACACACACACATAGACACACACACACACATGCACACACACACACACACACACACACACACACACACACACATACACACACAAGCACTCACACTACAATCACCTCACATCATAGGGATGGCATTGGAAAGTAGGATGAAAAACTCACACCAACAGGTTTGTAAGGAGTGTGAGTGTGTGTGTGTGTGTGTGTGTTACCTTGCGGATGGGGCAGAGACACTTGCGTTTGCGGCAGCGGACGGGTTTGCCAGGTGTCTGTTGGGCGTTTCTGCAGCTGGCACAGGTACCACAGTTCACTGTAGTATTACATGCACGACACTTTCCACATGGGATCCACTAAAACACACACACACACACACACACACACACACACACACACACACACGGAACACAGAGTCAGCAGATCAGCATACAGTACATGTACACTACAATACTACACACTACACTTTCGACATGGGATCCACTAAAACACACACACACAAACACTCACATTCACATACACATACACACACACACACTCACACACAGTCACCATATCAACATTCATGTACACTACAATACTACACAGCTAGTATTGATATCAACACACACTACTAGGTACAAAACTGAACCGGGGTCGGGTGTCTTAGTTTTCAGAGTTTTAGATCGGGTACAGATTTAACTAGTAGGTCCAGTCCAACAGCATAAGAGGAACACACCACACACACACACACACACACACACACACACACACACACACAGACATACTAACCTTTCTGAAAACAATCTCACGCTCCCTCTTCGCACCTAAAATCAACAGCAAAAGTTAGAAACCAAAACAAAAACAAACAAACAAACAAAGGAGTTAAAGAGTGATCCCTTTTTAAAATCTCTCTATTTTTGATGCCAGATATTGTGCATGAAAAAAACTTAACAGAGGTCACATAAACACACAAAATTCATGTCTAATTATTCTGTTCTGACTTTATCAATGAAAACTCAAGAACTCCATGTAACGTTAAGCCTCAGATGTACCTTTACTGGGAAGATAATTACCCTCTTAACACTTATAACGTTACTGCCGTCTTAACACATTATGAAATGACAATATCAGCGCCACAGTCTGCAGTCTAGGAAATAAAATACATAGCTATTTGTGACAGCAACCATCTCCGGGCTATGTCGGAATGGAAGGCGGTCCCCAGTCAATATGTGCTAACGTTAGGCTAGCGGTTTGTTCCCAATCAGGAATGGGTCTGACAAATCAGTAAATTGTTTTCGCCTTCTGTCGTTAACTTGTGACTGCAGCGGCGTTCTTCGGATGAGCTCTCCGTGCGTTTATTAGGCATGCTATGAAAAGTTACGTTTTACGCAAAATATGGACAATAACTTTTCCCAATGAAACACGGACTGGAAGAATGTAAGACAATATTAACGTCGAACTAATACGAAACCCATTTAACCTAATCAAAAATCCCTCCCAACTTTTCCAAAACAGGTGAGGCAAACACGCAGCAGTGCATTCAGCGGAGGTCAGCGCTCATTCTCCCTCAGTTCAATCCTTCTCGTTTATGTTTGTAGCGATGAATGCTGCGGCATTAGAATATTTTTTTTTACCAGACAATCTCGCGGTCTACAGCAATGATGCCTGTATAAAATTCTGGTTTTAAAGATGAGGCAAACTCACTAGATTTGCTAACGTTAACGTTACCCTGGCTTTGGCCATCCCCTTGGTCTAACATTACGCTTTGCTTCGTACAAGGCTCTGGGATATCATCCATTGACGAGCGATTGTAAGCTGGAGGTGTTGTTGAAGTTTGTCACGATTAACTCTGATTTTACCCCAAACCAACGTTATGCGCCTGTTTGGTCGTTAAGAAAACTACGCTATAAACCCGACGTAGGCTAATCTCTCACAACTCCCGAGCCTGTTCACTTTTTAGGCAGTAGATTATTCGCTGCAAACTGTGCCAATGGCCAGGGTTCGACAGGGAGTCGTAAGGGGAGACGATTATCGAGCGGAAGTAGGGCTACGTAGGAATGCAAGGCCAGGCCAGTCTATAGATTTGCATACTTTTAAGTGGAAATGCATATCTGCGTATATCAGTGTCAAAATGCATGGTTACCATTCAAGATGCACAAAGGTTGGCAGGTCTGAATACATAAACAAAGTGACAGAGATGCACCTAAACAAATAAACAAACACATAAACTCATACAGAGAAATAGAGAGAGAGCGACAGGGGGGACACTTCTAGCCTGATTGCCATCGACTTTCAAAGCTCTACGAGACTTTGGTCTGACCAGGAGCCCGTATAACAACGTTTCTCAAAACGCATGGTTGACCCGCCTCCCTGAAATGCCTCGGTTTGCTACTGGTCGATGTTAGAAAATGCTGTGCCGAAGCCAAACCAATCATACCACTCTTTCCTCTGACGTATGTGACGCGAAGGGAATTGCTTGAACAGGACTGAGAGCCGTTGGAGCTGCTCAAAGTTGATTGGTTCCCGAAAAAGTGGGGGAGATCCCGCTGTAGCTTGATCTCCGAATGTACTTGAACGAGGTCGTGGCCCTGCTGTGTGTAGCTGAGCCGAAGGCGTTGCGTCACCAGTAGGGCGGAGCCCGGCTAGGACACTTCTGCACTGTCCGAAGGTGCGAGAGATAGATGAAAAGAGAGAGAATGAAAGAAAGAGAGCGGGAAGGACACACAAACACACACACACACACACACGTACCTCCGCACTTTGGGCAAAGTGTCTGAGTGTCCGAAGCCGCACTGAAGGTCTCCCCACACTTCTTACAGGGGCTGAGGAGGGACACACAGCACACACATCAGCACAGAACACTCAAACACACACCCACACACATCCAATCAGCACAGAACCACACACCACACACACTTCAGCACAGAACACTCAAACACACACACACACACACACACATCAGCACAGAACACTCAAACACACACACACACATCAGCACAGAACACTCAAACACACACCACGCACATCCAATCAGCACAGAACATTCAAACACACACACACACACACATCAGCACAGAACACTCAAACACACACATCCAATCAGCACAGAACACTCAAACACACACACACACACACACACACCAGCACAGAACACTCAAACACACACACAGCACAGAACACTTAAACACACACCACACACATCCAATCAGCACAGAGCACTCAATCACCCCCCCCCCCCACACACACACACACACACAGCACAGATCACTCAAACACACACCACACACATCCAATCAGCACAGAACACTCAAACACACACACACACATCAGCACAGAACACTCAAACACACACATCTAATCAGCATAGTGGTTCCCCTCGTGGTTGGTTGTGAATCCTATAAATCCCGCCCCATGGCGGATAAGCAGTCGTGGTTGGTTGTGTATCCTATAAATCCCGCCCCTTGGCATATAAGCAGTCGTGGTTGTTTTGTGTATCCTATAAATCCCGCCCCATGGCAGATAAGGGGTTGTGATTGGTTGTGAATCCTATAAATCCTGCCCCTTGGCAGATAAACAGTCGTGGTTGGTTGTATATCCTATAAATCCCGCCCCATGGCGGATAAAGGGTTGTGATTGGCCTATAGGGTGTTCTGACTCACAGCTGAATGGAGGGAGTGGCTCCGGTGCTGCCCTCCTGGCCGTCGCTGTCATCGGTGTCGGGGGTCTCAGGGCTGGAGGGGAGGCTGAGGGGTGCTGGGGTGGAGTCTGGTCGTGGGGGTGGGGGCTGCGCTGGCCTCGGGGGGCCACTAGGGGCAGTCCTGTGCACCGAGTCCGGCGAACGCGAGTGGGAATCATCTGCAGGGTGGCTGGAGTCATCCGACACACCAGGGTCTTGAGAGGGTGAAGGCTACACACACACATACACACACACACACACACACATTAGAAGCTGAGGCACACACACAATGCAGTATTCCACAGAAAGGTGTGTGTTCAGGTCTGACGAGCCAATGCGATCATCAGGCAGGTCCATGATTACTGATTAGCCGCATTTG
This sequence comes from Sardinella longiceps, assembly GCA_027497455.2. Taxonomy (NCBI): domain Eukaryota; kingdom Metazoa; phylum Chordata; class Actinopteri; order Clupeiformes; family Clupeidae; genus Sardinella; species Sardinella longiceps. Next base: position 18,574,117 of record JAODXP020000012.1, on the reverse strand, counting down.
TGGAGGGATCTCCAAACTACTGACTCCATTTCTCTGTGCTTATAAACTACTAATAAACTACTGACTCCATTTCTCTATGCTTATAAACTACAGACTCAAATTGTCTGTGCTTACAAACTACTAATAAACTACTGACTCCATTTCTCTATGCTTATAAACTACTGACTCAAATTCTGTGCTTCTATATGCTTATAAACTACTAACACTACTGACTCTATGCTTATAAACTACTGACTCAAATTCTCTGTGCTTATAAACTACTAATAATACAACTGACTCCATTTCTCTGTGCTTATAAACTTATAATAAACTACTGACTCCATTTCTCTATGCTTATAAACTACTATTAATCTACTGACTCTTTATGCTTATAAACTACTGACTCCATTTCTCTGTGCTTATAAACTACTAATAAACTACTGACTCCATTTCTCTATGCTTATAAACTACTGACTCCATTTCCCTGTGCTTATAAACTACTGACTCAATTTCTCTATACTTATAAACTACTAATAGACTACTGACATTTTTCCATGCTTATACACTACTAATAAACGACTCAATTTCTCCATGCTAATAAACTACTAATAAATTACTGACAGTATTCCTCTATAATCATAAACTACTAATAAATTATTAACTGTATTTCTCATAAACCTCTAATTACTAACTGTATTCTTCATAAATTACAGACTGCATTTCTCTACGTTAATAAACTACTGACTGTATTTCTGTATGATCATAACCTACTAATATACTACTGACTGCATTTATCTATATTTAACATATAATAAACTTCTGACTGCATTTCTTTATAATAATAATAATGATCCAGAGGCTAATGGTCATTGGTTGGTATATCATTTAGAACCAAAGTCATTGGTTGGTATATCAGTTAATACCACAGAGAAAAACAAAATCTCATGGGGCGAATTCAACAGTCGTAACGTTTTGTAACGTAACAGTTCCCATTCATCCCGTTTTGTAACGTTACGTCGTCTTGAAAACGCCACTTGTCAATGGTTGGTATATCATTTAGAACCACAGAGAAAAACAAACTCTCATGGTCAATGGTTGGTATATCATTTAGAACCACAGTCACATTTAGAACCACAGTCATTGGTTGGTAGATCATTTAGAACCACAGTCATTGGTTGATATATCATTTAGAACCACAGAGAAAAACAAACTCTTTGGGACCGTGGGATGCATCAGCCACAAGTTGAAGATGGCAAAACGTGTCAACATGTTTTATACAATACCACCGTCACTCATAGGGATGAATGCCAATACCACAGTCACTCATAGGGATGAATGCCTTTTAATTGGTTCCCCATCAGCATGTTTTACAATATGTCACCCATAGGGATTTATGGCTTTTAATTGGGTCCCCATTAGCTTGTTTTTAATTGGTTAGAGTTTGATCAATTCACGTTTAACCAGCATATCAGAGTTACACCAGCATATCAGAGATATCATTAAACACACACACCGAGCAAGCAGTGTGTGTTTTATTGTAAATAAGCACAAAAGACAGAGGTTTAAAAACAGAGGTGTGTTTATTCAACAAGCCAGCACTCAGCTGCAGCACCCACAGCTGAGGACCTTTGGGCAAACTAATACTAGAAACAACTTAAAATAATCACACACACACACACACACACACACACACACACAGGGGGTTCCACCCCTACAGAGCGCCATTGTGTGAATCTGTGTGTGTGTGTGAGAATGTCTGTGTGTGAGTGTGTGTATGCTACGTATACATGTCCCTTCTCTCATACGCTCTTCACCCTGCCTCTCCTCTTGGAGGTGGCGGGGGCGTGGTGCTTCCTGCCTGGCTGTCTGTTGCCAAGGCGCTTGAGTTTGGTTGGGTACGGTTGCCTGGAGGGCGGGTCATGTCTGGGCTCTGATTGGCTGTCTGGCTGAGAGCTGTGCCGTGATTGGCTCCTCCGGCCCCCAGCGATGAGAGCAAGCAGCGCATTGGCCGTCTGCTTCTGCTTGGCCAGCTGCTGGGCGGGGCTCCGGGGGTTGGGGGCTGGATCTGGAGGTTGATTGGCTGTAAGCCTACGGCCTCTGCTGTGATTGGTTGTCTTCATGTGAACTGTGGCCTCATTGGCTGTCTCACTGACGACTGAGCTGTGATTGGTTGTCTGTCCCTGAGCAGCTCCGTCATTGGCCGTCTGGCAGGGAGTTGCACCATCATTGGCTCTGGGTGACTGAGCTGCGCTGCGATTGGCTCTGGGTGACTGAGCTGCGCTGCGATTGGCTCTGGGAGATTGAGCTGCGCTGCGATTGGCTCTGGGAGATTGAGCTGCGCTGCGATTGGCTCTGGGAGACTGAACTGTGCTCTGATTGGTTGTGTGTGACTGAGCTGGCGTGTGATTGGTTGCGCTGGCGGTGCGTGAGAGCAGCAGGTCCCTCTCCTGTTGCCGTAGCGACAGTTCCAGCTGCAGCACGCGCATGCGCAGCTCGTGTTCCTGTCGCAGGAAGCGCATGCGGCGCCGATGAAACCTCAGGTCCAGCTGCTCGCTCAGACTCAGATGCTCCTCCCCTCTGGCCACGCCTCTCCGACCCTGGCCACGCCCACGCTGGCCTGCCATGCTCACAGACCAGGAGCCGCTGCCGCCGCTCACACTGGACTCTACACACCACACACACACACACACACACACACACACACACACACAATGAGAAGAAGAGGCCACTATGTTAGAGTACGCTCACTGACAAACATACACATATATCTATATATTATATAACTCAGTGAAGTGAGTTTCCTGGGTCTGAGGAAAGGGAGAGGAGGAAGAGGAGGAAAAGAGAGGAGGAAGGAAGAGAAGGAGAAGAGAGGAGGAGAAGGAAAAGAGAGGAGGAAGAGTAGTTTGTGTTCTCACCAGTAGAGAGGAGGAAAAGAGAGGAGGAGAAGAGAGGAGGAGAAGGAAAAGCGAGGAGGAAGAGTAGTTTGTGTTCTCACCAGTAGAGGTTTCCTGGTTCTGTCCGCGGTGGGCGCCTATGGAGGAGTTGCTAAGGGGACGCTGGGGGCTGTTGCTAGGGGCAACTTGTGCGCTGGTGGGGTGGTAGGCCTGGCTTGGGTGTGTTTGTGTGTGATGGGTGAGTGTGTGTGCGTGTGTGAGTGTGTGATCTGTGAGTGTGTCCGTGAGTGTGTATGCGTTGGAGATGAGTGTTTCACTGCTCTCCTGTTTGACGTTGAGTAAGAATGGGAGTGGGGAGGGGGCGGGGGAAGGGGGTGCAGGCTGGGCCAATAGGAGCTGGGAGGGGGCGGGGATTAGCGCAGAAGGGGAGTGGTCTGGTGCAGGCTGGGCCAATAGGGGGCTGGAGGGGGACACGGAGGGGAGGGGTTGGTGCTGATGTGGGGGGCTGCTGATGGCTGGGGGGGTTGTCGTGGCAACAGTAGAGGATGCCTGGGCTCTGCGTCTTCGTCGCTTCCCCTCTCGTCTACGCAACTGAGCCAAAGCCGACCCGCGGGCCCGTGGACCTCTCCGACTCTGAACCACCTTCAGCGCACCCGACACACGCATCTTCTGCCACAGGAACTACACAGAGAGAGAGAGAGAGAGAGAGAGACAGAGGGGTTAGAACCACACACACACACACACACACACACTACACACGCACGCACACACACTACGTGCATCTTCTGCAACAGGAACTACAGACAGAGAGAGAGGCAGAGAGGTTAGAAACACACACACACACACACACGCACGCACGCACACACACACGTGCATCTTCTGCCACAGGAACTACAGACAGAGAGCAACCTTATACTGGCAACAGACCTACTGATTATTAACCCCGATATTGATACGATGGAACGTCAGGGCCAGTCATGGGTAATCATGAGTGGTCACAAGTTTCAGTCATGGCAATAGTCATTATGTGTGTTTGGGTGACCGATTTTTAATGTTGACGCAATTACCACTGAGAATCAAACATGCTTGATATGATCTTAACCGGTCCGTTCTGTGATCGCTATGATACCAATTATGACATTAAAATTCCGAAAACTCAATTGCTAGATGGAGTCTGTAGGTTTGGCTCACTCAGTCACATTGTAATCGTAAATCGTAAAAGACTGAGAAAGTCTGTAGGTCTGTTCCCAGCTTCAGTGGCAGTGCAGGAGTTCTGATTTGGACAAGAGGAGAAGCAGCGGTGCCGGTCCAAGACTAGGAGAGAACTATTGCCAACCGTCACCAAAACATTTCTGGGAATGACTGGGGTCGCTAGTTTTGCTAGCTCAAAGTGGGTCACCAGCCAAAGATGGTTGGGAACTAGCAAAACACACACACTAGCATAACACAGAACACACACATTATCATCTTACACACATCAGCACAACACACACACACACAAGCACAATACATTACGCACGCTGGCATATTACACACACATCAACACACTACACCGCTGATACACAGCTTTAGCTGACCAGTGTTAGCATGGCTGTGGGAGTAACAGTGTTCATGTTCTAGCTTGTAGCAGGGTTACAGGGCTGTGGGAGTAACAGTGTTCTAGCATGTTCTAGCTTGTAGCAGGGTAACAGGGCTGTGGGAGTAACAGTGTTCTTGTTCTAGCTTGTAGCAGGGTAACAGGGCTGTGGGAGTAACAGTGTTCTAGCATGTTCTAGCTTGTAGCAGGGTAACAGGGCTGTGGGAGTAACAGTGTTCTAGCATGTTCTAGCTTGTAGCAGGGTAACAGGGCTGTGGGAGTAACAGTGTTCTAGCATGTTCTAGCTTGTAGCAGGGTAACAGGGCTGTGGGAGTAACAGTGTTCTTGTTCTAGCTTGTAGCAGGGTAACAGGGCTGTGGGAGTAACAGTGTTCTAGCATGTTCTAGCTTGTAGCAGGGTAACAGGGCTGTGGGAGTAACAGTGTTCATGTTCTAGCTTGTAGCAGGGTAGCAGGGCTGTGGGGGTAACAGTGTTCTAGCATGTTCTAGCTTGTAGCAGGGTAGCAGGGCTGTGGGGGTAACAGTGTTCTTGTTCTAGCTTGTAGCAGGGTAGCAGGGCTGTGGGGGTAATACAGTAGTGTTCTAGCTTGGGTAGGGTTCTGGCAGGGTAACAGAGTAACGTGTTCTAGTGTGTTCTCACCTGTAGCTGCTTGAGGGTGCGCGGCGTCTCGGCGTCCTGGTTGAAGTGCTGGAATATTTCTGCCCAGGCTTTGGTCTTGTCCGTGTCGTCGGAATTACGGTAACACCGTTTCTGAGCAGCAGGGAAACTCAGGACAAGCTGCCGGAGGTGTTTTTTCTCAACATCGCTAAAGTTCTTAGCTCGTTTTCTCTTTGCTGGCAGACGTTCCTTCTCTGCTAAGAGCTGTTCCTGCTCCTCCTGCTCCTGTTCCTGCTCCTCCTCCTCCTCCTCCTCCTGGCTCTGTCTCTGGTCTGACTGCTTGCTCTCCTAAGGGACAAGCCAGCGGGATGGATGTTACCACTCGGCATCCTCTTGCCCCACACACAGCTAGCTGCCTAGCCTAGCCTAGCACCACTCGGCATCCTCTTGCCCCACACACAGCTAGCTGCCTAGCCTAGCCTAGCCTAGCACCACTCGGCATCCTCTTGCCCCACACACAGCTAGCTGCCTAGCCTAACTTGCCTCACACTTTCAAGCTACAAATCCGTTTCCCAAAAGCATAGCTGCTAACCAGTTAGCAACATAGGTAGTTGTCAATGGGAAATTATATTGCAACCAACAAAGTTGCTAATTTAGTTAGCACTACGCTTTTGGGAAACAGACCCCTGCCTAGGACTTTCACACTACAACTAGCTACCTAGCTTAGCCCGTCTAACACTTCAACTAGCTACCTAACCAAAGCTAGTCATCAAGCCTAACTTGCATAGTGTAGCTGATGTCAACTAGCCTGGTCTAGCTAGCGCAGTACGTGGTAAATCCTCACACCCCAAGCCTAATCTTCCCAACACTAACTAAGGCTAGCTCCTTAGTGCCTTACAGTACATGCATTCTAAAGGTAAAACCAACTGCCTAGCCTAACCTGCCTAGCACTCTGAAGGTTAAACTAAAGCTTAAGTTAGTTTCCTAACCTCGCCCGCCAAACAATCTGAGGCTAAAGCTAAAGATGATCGCCTAACCAAGCCTGCTGAAGCTTCCGCTAAAGCTAAAATTAGCTGCCTAGCCTTGCCTGCCTAACACTCTGAAGCTGAAGGTCAAGCTAACCGCCTAATCAACCCCGCTAAAGCTAAAGCTAGCTGCCCAGCCTAACCTGCTTAGCACTGAGTGTGATGACTGATTTAGTCAAACAGCGTTCACAAACAGTACTGTGCATGCAAGCTATCGCACATATTTTCAGTGCAGTCTCAATGCCGATCATTTTCTAGCACACACTTCCATCTGAAATGCATTAGAGTTGATGCGATGCCTTGCAGTGATGAAAACCCCACACAAGTACACAGAGATGGGTAGTAATGATGAACAAATATGTCCATTCTTCTGTGCAAGTTCATGTTCTGTTCTTTAAAGTGCAGTATTGTGTATCATTTTATTCCACCTTATCCAGTCAATTAAAAGTGACCTTGATAGGGGATTTATCACCTAGCCCTAATCATGACAAAGTGTAGTACAAATGTGCAAAAGTGTCGTTCAAATGTGCAAAAGTGAATTCATGTACATTGCATTTGATCACCACTTTGCTTCATTCTCTTTCTGAAGATGAGCTACGGGTAAATCTCCTTTCGGGATTAAAGGGGGTCAATCTCCTCCCAGGATTGAGGTAAAGGGGGTAAATACCCCCCCAGGGTAAAGGGGGTAAAGGGGGGAATGGGGGTTTGAATTGAAACCAGACAAGCAGGTGCTTGAATAGGTACCACATGAGACACACCTGCTCCAGAGGAGATGTATAACAGGCAGAAACCTTGGTAGCACTTTATAAGAACCGTCCTCTTTAAATAGCCACACATTTTCCAATTAACTTCTTACTGATGTTAATAAGCTATTTAATAACCATTGTTAAGACTGTTGTTATAAAATTCTACCGAAACCTTTATGACTTTTGTCATTAGCTGCAACTGACATGTGGTGTGGCGAGCCTCTCTAGTTTGGTGTGCAATGAAGTTTATTTCCTTACCTGTGTTTTAGAATCCTTTTAACTAATCCTGTGTGATTCCGCTGGTAGGTATTGTAGGCTACTTGAGTGTTCAGAGATGAAAAAGAGGCTAAGTCCAATTGGGTTTTCTTGTTTTCCTGGGCATATGGCAACGAAGTAAAAATGGTCTCTAGCGAGAACAGCTGGATGAATTGAAGAATTTGAAATGGTTTAACTCCAGGGGAGGTAAGAAATTGGCCTGAAAGGTGGCGTATTGCTTTTAGAGGTGTTGCCATCGCTCGGTCACAGACAAGTTTTCGGGTTTTTTGGGCTGATTCACAGTAAACGCAAATACGCAAGGATGCCATGATACAGCACATCAAGTGTGTAGAGCCAACTGCCCTGGCAACATGCAGGTCAATTTAGAAGCCTAAGCTTTGAACCACAGTGACCACACAGTATAGAGAGAGGGAGAGAGAGAGAGAGAGAGAGAGAGAGAGAGAGAGAGAGAGGGGAAGGAGACAGAGAGAGAGAGAGAGAGAGAGAGAGAGAGATGTCCACACTATACCCAATAGTAATGACCACAGAGTCTGCATTGACCAGGTCCTGGTATGACAGAACTAGCCATGATCTAGTAAGTGCCAGATCATTTAGATAAACCGTGTGTGTGTGTGTGTGTGTGTGTGTGTGTGTGTGTGTGTGTGTGTGTGTGTGAAATCAGCTTTGAGATTTTGTGGTGTGTGGACCCAATAATATGTATACACCATGTGTGTGTGTGTATTTGTGCATCAAATCCAGTCTGTATGAAACCTGCATGTTTTAAGTGTATGTGTTTATTTGGGTGCGAGGCTGTGTCTCTTTCTGTGTGTGTGTGTGTGTGTGTGTGTGTGTGTGTGTGTGTGTGTGTGGCTGTGCAGTTACCTTGGCTCGCCTGTGTCTCTTTCTATATGTGTGTGTGTGTGTGTGTGTGTGTGTGTGTGTGTGTGTGTGTGCGTTTACCTTGGCTCGTCGGCGTCTCTTGCGAGGGGGCAGCCCACTGAGGAACTGACCCGACTTGAAGTCAAACAAGTCCAGATCCACAGAGCTTGACAAACACTTGGCCAACTCCACCCTGCTCCGCACGCGCACACCTGTAGGGCTGTGAACACACACATCTGTCAGTTACACACACACACACACACACACACACACACACACACACACACACACACATCCACATCGCTCCACACGCGCACACCTGTAGGGCTGTGAACACACACATCCATCAGTTACACACACCTGTAGGGCTGCAAACACACACACACACACACACACACACATCCACCTTGCAGTGCCCACGCACACCTGTAGGGCTGCAAACACACACACACACACACACACACACACCTTGCTCCACACACGCACACCTGTAGGACTGCAAACATAAGCATGTGTCAGTCACACACACACATTCACCTTTCTCCACACGTGCACACCTGTAGGACTGTAAACACAAGCATGTGTCAGTCACACACACACCTCTTGCTCCGCACGCACATTCCTCATGTAGTAGGTGGTGTGTGTGTGTGTGTGTGTGTGTGTCTTACCTCATGTAGTAGGTGTCACTCTTGCCCATGTAGCAACCGGAGCGTCTGAAGACTTCCTTCCGTTTCCAGCCCTCACCGAGACACGGGCATTCATCCCATTCCTCCTCTATGAACACCCTCGGCCTGCGTCTACACACACACACACACACACACACGCACACACACACACACACCACAAGTGAGTTAACATTCATCCCATTCCTCCTCTATGAACACCCTCGGCCTGCGTCTACACACACGCACGCACGCACGCGCGCGCGCGCGCACACACACACACACACACACACACGTGAGTTAGCATTCATCCCACTCCTCCTTGATTAACACCCTCCACCTGCTTCTACACACACACCAAAATTGAGCTAGCATTCCTACAGCCAATGCTTAGAAGAAAAAATGTCCATCCTCCAAACCCAACTACACACACACACACACACACACACACCTACCCTCCTCTCCCTCTCCCGCGTCCAGCGGTACTGCCGGTCACACTGCCCTCTCTGGATCCGCTCTGTCCCCAACTCCGCGTCTCGTCCTCCTCATCCTCAAAGTCGTCGTCCTCCAGGGGCTCCAGCCAGTCCTCAGGGGGCTCCTCGGGCCTGATGCCCGCCTCCAAGGGCTCAGAGTGGGGCATCTCTCCCAGCACAGGGGCCCCCTCCTCCTCCAGGACCTGGGCCCCAGCATCAGCATCAGCACCAGCACCAGCATCGCCCTCGCTTTCCTGTGGGTCGGCAGTGGGAGATGGAGATGGTGCGGAGTTTCCCGCAGCCTCAGGTGTGGCCTGCACAGGTGTGCTTGTGGCGTCCGCCTCTCTCTGCTCCTCGGGTGCTTTTGCAGCGCCCTCTTCTGGTGGGGCTTCAGTCAACACTCCCTCGTCCATGGCAGCACCACCACCACAGCGCTCACACCGCTACTGATGCGGACGCTTCTCAACAAGACACTTCTCCCTAATATGGAGATGGAGCACAGCAGGAGCAAGACAAATATTAACCCAGCTTATCACACTTAAGTTTATCCCAGCTGATCACACCACACACAGCGCAGGCTACATGTTTCACTTCTTAATAGGCCACACTATCATGTATACAGAGTACCTCAGCCAGAGCCTGCAAAAGGCATAGCTACAGGGAATACTGAAGGAACACATTAAGAGGCTGTAAATTCAAGGATGCCTTTTACATACTATGTAACAGAACTGATTCTAAAGTATATCCCGTGTCTCACTAAATATTTCACACAGGGCACAATGACTATGTTGACTAATTATTTTCAGAGGACAATAAGGCCGGTCTCAAATTGCGCACTTGAGCACTTCAAAGACTACTATGTTTCAGTGTAGTCACACTGTCACAACACTGGGTGAAGTATTCATTAATCTGCATGTTTGTTTGAGCTAGCAGTTTAAAAACAGTTGTTACGTTCGTCAGCTCCACCTAATGACACTAGTGTTACAAAGCAGCGATCCATTTGGAACAACATTTAACTTTCACATCCACATTGTAACGTTGATTTCCAGTGCACACTACGCGATTTGAGACAAGGCCATTATCTAAAGTCCTTTCCAAGCTGCACATTGACTAGGCTACTTTAAGTTGTATTTGTATAAGCTTTATTGATGTATTGTTGTATAAGCGTTCCATTTCCACAGTGTAGTCTAATCTAAAGATATAAAAGGATATTTGAACTTATGTGGCGGGTCTCGGGTGAACACTGTAACGTTAACTTACGTCCAGTTATGACGCTTTGCTATTTAACGTTGCTTTCTTGCGTTAACCGTTAAGGTTAGTCTACACCTGAATTACTTTCGTTTCAAAGATATATGTGCAAACTAGACAGCTAAGAGAACTTGCTAACCAACATTGCATGATAGTGGTTTTGTAAACTTGTGCGTGAAAACCTGGACCTACGTATCGATAATTGCGCCCAAAACATACACAATAGCATACCCACAACTTAGCTAGCACGCTATTCAATATAACGTCATGATTTGGAGCTATGAGGGACGCTAACTTTGCTATGGTTAAGATATGCGCAGGGGACGTTAGTCCTATTGCAGTTCAAAGTCTTACAATTTAGATAGCTAGTAATTTGGCAAAGGAGAGATCATAAACTTTTTGCTAACGTTGTGTCAGTTAGCGTTAGCTTGCTGGAAGCGCGTTGGGAGATAGGGCATCTCGGCCAAGCTTAAATCGGAGCCTGAGTAATCATTTCAGATTTTTATAAACAAATATCAAGAACAACAGTTGACACACAATATGTTACGAGACAAAAATTATATCTGATACCTGCTACAAAGATCACTAGTCACCACAATACTCACTAGCGCCAAGAACCGGAAACTATGCAAGTAAACTGGGACGAAACACTTCCCTGCTAGTAGCGCTCTTTCTTCATTGGATATGAGCGCTCACATGGCGCCACCCATTTGAAAATCATTTACTATTACCTCTTATTCAAAGCGTTTAGCACTTCCAATCCAGGATATGGATTCCCTTAAAGACGTTTCCTAAATCATTGTTAATTTGGCGTGGTCTTCTAACTTCAGCCTAGTCTACCTGGGTTACCTGGGGTAACCACCACTGGATGAACGCATGCGTATGAAAAACCCTGAGTCCAGTTAGGCGGAAGTTGTAGAAGGCCAGTCGCGTCTTGACGTTTTGCGAAAGGCACCGACTCACATTACACCTTTGATATTACCTAGGATAGTGTTACTGCCTTGTCAAGGCCTTTGTTTTTAGCATTTATGTTTGTCTCAGAGGGGCGACCCAAGACACACACTATCATTGATTTCAAGTCGGAGGCAGAAGGATTTTTAGATCTTTTGGTGACTGTCAGCTGGTGGGGGAGTCAGCCTGCGATTTTGCAGGCTAGCTCGCTAGCTGGCTAACGTTAACGTGAAGACAACCTGTCCTGGGCATCACCAGTGATAGCCATAGGCTATAACCTCAATCGTAGTTTAAATTTCGCAACTGGCTGTAAATAGCCATCCATCTTGCACTAAGTAGCCATGGCAACTAGGCGTCTGACCGATGCTTTCTTATTAATGCGGAACAATGCAATCCAAAACCGGCAGATTTTGGCTGAGCAAGTGAGTACCCACGACCCCCGTCGTACTCTGAGTACACGTAGCAATGCTGCGGTGAGTCTAATGTTAATCGTCTGGATCGTTTTGATTTCATGTGTGTTAGTTCGCTAGCGAGATCTGTTGGCTAGCAAACCAATAGTTAGTTTGAAGCTGGACAGCTGTTAACTAACAAATATTGGTTGTGGTTGGTGTGCAGTGAGTGACGTTTGTTTAGCTGACTTTATCCTAGCCTGCTAGCATGTCCAGTCTTATTGACGTGTGTAGCTAGCTAGTCTACCTTGGCGAGCTAACTAACTCACATCCACTAAACTGGAGACTAGCAGAGCCATACAACCTCACACAGCTGCCCTCGGCTTGCCATCAGCACAGAAATACAATATTTACCATCACATCAGTGGTTGGCAAATATTGAAAAAATGTCCTGCACGTATTAGCATCCCGCATCATCATCCTGAGCGTCAAACTGATTGCGAATCCTTCGCGTCATAACAACAACAGGGCAGTGCGGCAGGCAGCAGAGGTGGCAGGTCGGATGGCTTCCCCGCATTATCTACGTGTGGTTGTTGTCTGGTGTTTACAGTAGAAGACCTCTAGACCTCTTTCCCAAGCAGCTAGACGGGCTTTTGGAGACCAATCAATTCCCACGTCAACAACTCGAGATTACCTTTGCCACCTTTCCAATAGTTTTCAGTTCTAGAGATTTGTCTTGTTTTTGGTGGGCGTTTATCACAGTTGTTATCAATGGGGGTGTGAAGGTGGGCCTTCTTGACCAGGAGCTCTAACGTTAATGCTCTACCTTGAGTAGAAACTGCACTTTATTTATAACGTTCTGTGTATACTAATTGTAACATGTCTTAAATGTCTTTTTGACTTGTATGGTCTTAACACCATTTGCTCCTTGGTGAGTTTTTCATCTCACTGAATGAGTTAGGCCTATAGCCGATATTATTGAAATGACATCAAAAACACTTGTTGCTATTGCTAACCTCCTGCAGCTGCCCTGTCTTTCTGGAAGAGCTTCCATTTAAATCCATAGTCTTATTATTACAGTCAGGTTACTGCTAACCAGCCTAATACTACTACCACTATTACTATTACCAGTCTCACTGCTAGCATTATGAAATAATACCAATGGATGGTGGTGGATGTAGCCTAGGCAGAAACAAGAAGACTGTCGGTCAGAGACAAGAAGACTGTTGTAACTGGATGCGGATTTGGAGTAGCTAAGCTAACGCTAGGCCCTGCTGTTTAGTCTGATTTAGGTCTGGTTGGTTAAATCTGGTTTTTAGTCCTGTTTAGGGCAGGATGTTTAGTCTGGTTGGTTAAGTCTGGTTTAGGGCAGGATGTTTAGTCTGGTCCTAGTATGGTTGAGGGCAGGATGTTAACTACTATCCTGCTCTGTTGTGCTGCTCAGTGAGGGTAGTCATTGGGGAGCACTGACTTAGGCCTACTAATGAATGACTCTGGGAGGGAGGCAGGTAGTCCTGTCCCCAGGAAGCCCACCCTACTCAGGACTGAGGTTATGTTTCTCAGGGCTAATAGCCATCACCCTACTCAGGACTGGTGCTAGGTTTGTCTGGGCTAATGGCCATCACCCTACTCAGGACTGGTGCTAGGTTTGTCTGGGCTAATGGCCATCACCCTACTCAGGACTGGTGCTAGGTTTGTCTGGGCTAATAGCCATCACCCTACTCAGGACTGAGGTTATGTTTCTCAGGGCTAATAGCCATGTCTGCGTACTCATGACCGAGGCTAAGTTTGTCTGGGATAACAGCCATGTCTCTACTCTACTCAGGACTAGGATAACGGCCATGTCTGTGTACTCAGGACTGGTGCTAGGTTTGTCTGGGATAATGGCCATCTCCCTACTCAAGACTGAGGCTAAGTTTGTCTGGGATAAAAGCCATGTCTGTACTCATGACTGAGGCTAGGTTTGTCTGAGATGTTGATCCCTACTCAGGACTAGGATAACGGGCATGTCCGTAATCAGGACTGGGATAATGGCCATGTCCGTAATCAGGACTGGGATAACGGCCATGTCCGTGTACTCATGACCGAGGCTACTTTTGTCAGGGATGTTGTCATGGAAGCAAGCAAAGTTAGGCGACTTTTGTCCCTGTCCCTGTTTTGTAAGATAGAGGAAGAGAACAGTATAACAGATTCTTCACTTTTGCATGGTTTTGTGCATGTCTGTGTGTCTTTTGATTTTGCAAGGCTTTGTGCATGCATGCGGATGTGTGTGTGTGTGTGTGTGTGTGTGTGTGTGTGTGTGTGTGTGTGTGTGTGTGTGTGTGAGAGAGAGAGAGCTCATGTATGTTTTGTGTGTGCTTCATTGTGCTTGTTTGTTCTGTGTGTCCTGCTTGCTTGTGGTCTGGTAAAGCTGGCTGATGTTGACATGGTGAATCCACACTCCCATTCACTAAGAGATGTGTGTATAACGCAGGTGTGTGTGATCAAACACACCCTTCTGCTGTGTGTGTGTGTGTGTGTGTGTGAGAGAGAATCAGAGTGAGAGGAGGATTGTGCCCACGCTCACACACACTCTTCTCACACTCTTGACACATGCCAGAGCAGAGGTGTGTGTAGGAGCCGTGAACTTTAAGAACTCTCTTAAAGGAGAAATAGGAGTTTGCTCTCTTAAAGGAGAAATATGAGTTTGCTCTCTTTAAGGAGAAATATGAGTTTGCTCTCTCCAAGGAGAAACATGAGTTTGCTCTCTTAAAGGAGAAATAGGAGTTTGCTCTTTTATAGGAGAAATATGAGTTTGCTCTCTTTAAGGAGAAATATGAGTTTGCTCTCTTAAAGGAGAAATATGAGTTTGCTCTCTCAAAGGAGAAACATGGGTTTGCTCTCTTAGAGGAGAAATACGAGTTTGCTCTCTTAAGAGGAGAATCAGGAGTTTGCTCTCTTTAAGGAGAAATAGGAGTTTGCTCTCTCAAAGGAGAAATATGAGTTTGCTCTCTCAAAGGAGAAATATGAGTTTGCTCTCTCAAAGGAGAAATATGAGTTTGCTCTTTTATAGGAGAAATATGAGTTTGCTCTCTTAAAGGAGAAACATGAGTTTGCTCTCTCAAAGGAGAAACATGAGTTTGCTCTCTCAAAAGAGAAATATGAGTTTGCTCTTTTATAGGAGAAATATGAGTTTGCTCTCTCAAAGGAGAAATATGAGTTTTCTCCCTTAAAGGAGAATCAGGAATTTGCTCTCTTAAAGGGGAAACATGAGTTTGCTCTTTTATTGGAGAAATATGAGTTTTCTCCCTTAAAGGAGAACTCAGGTGTGATTCAATGAAGGTTACTGAGTGAGTTCCATAGGAAAAAGAACCAGATACATACATGTATAATACGTGGAGTTAACTTATAAAGGAGAAAGACCTAGATTGTACGGTATAACACGTGGATTCAGATACATATATAATACGTGGCGTTAACTTATAAAGGAGAAAGACCTAGATTGTACGGTATAACACGTGGATTCAGATACATATATAATACGTGGCGTTAACTTATAAAGGAGAAAGACCTAGATTGTACGGTATAACACGTGGATTCAGATAATACGTGGCGTTAACTTATAAAGGAGAAAGACCTAGATTGTACGGTATAACACGTGGATTCAGATACATATATAGGTAATACGTGGAGTTAACTTATAAAGGCTACTAGCCTCTTACCTGGCCTGCACGTCATTGTCGTCACCCAGTCTCACGCCAGATTGTGTGGCAACAGTAAAGTTGTATAGTAATGAAACATAGATGGAGTAACGAGCATACATGATCGTTTCCTAGGCCGATTTGTTACAAGTGCATGTTGAAAGTATGTTACTTAACAGTTATTATAATGAGTAATGAGCATACATGGTCGTTAAGTATTCGTTACAGGTGCATGTTGAAGGTATGTTACTTAACAGTTATTATAATGAGTAATAATAAAATACATGGTTGTTAAGTATTCGTTACAGGTGTGTTGAAGGTATGTCATGCTTGTTGGGTGCAGATATGAAACCTAAAATTTTACTGTTGCCAAGCAACCCTGACTGAGTGACAGTGACGTGCAAATTTGCTGGAGTAGTCTCACCTCGCTTCTCAAAGCAGATTTTTTGTGTGTGTGTGTGTGTGTGTGTGTGTGTGTGTGTCTACAGTGCAAGCCTGTAACAGTGTGTGTGTGTAGGGGTGCCTAATCATGAGTGTGCTGGGAGCTTATTCTGCTTTTTGTCTCACATTCACATGAAATAAAACTTGATCAACTGATCTGAGTGTAGTGTGTGTGTGTGTGTGTGTGTGCGCACGCGTGTATGTGTGTGTTTGTGTGTGTGTGTGTGTGTGTGTCTAAATCATGGTCTCCTGCTTTCTGTCCTGTCTCCTCTGGGTGTTTCTCCTGCTGTGGACGGGATCTGCTGCTCTGGGCCAATCAAATTAGGAGCTGGATGAGGTACTGTCCAATCACAACACAGATCTTTTTACCACTGACCAATCACAGCACAGATCTTGATACCACTGGCCAGTCTGCCAGACCGGCTCAACTACAACCCTCATCACTCATGCACACTCTCTCTCTCTCTCTCTCTCTCTCTCCGGCCTTCTATCTCTCCTTTTCTTTCTTTCTCTCTCTCCTCTTTTCCTCCCCCTTACACCTTCCCTCTCTCTCTCCTCGTTCCATCTCTCTCCTCCTTCTCCCTCTCTCTTTCTCTCTCTCTCTCTCCCTCCCTCTCTCTCTCTCTCTCTCCCCCCCCCTCTCCCTCTCTCTCCTGTGTTCTAGCTGGCTGATGACCGTATGGCGCTGGTGTCTGGTATCAGTCTGGACCCTGAGGCTGCTATCGGCGTCACCAAGAAACTCCCGCCCAAATGGACAGAAGGGGTGGACCAGGTCAGTGTGTGTGTGTGTGTGTGTGTGTGTGTGTGCTCAACATTGGCACATATGTGCCAATTAACCTCAACATGAGGGCATACAGTAGGTGCCAGCATTGGTGCCAGTTCACCCCAACATGTAACCTCATCAGCCAATCAGAGAAGAGAATCGCGTTCTGAAGGGAGATAATGGGGCATAGGTGCCAGTTCACCTCAACATTGGGGCATAGGTGCAAAACATTGTGTGTGTTGTGTGTTCACATCATCCATCACATCACTGTGTGTGTGTGCACGTGTGTGTGTGTGTGTGCAGATCCAGTATGAGCTGACCCGTATCCGTCAGAAGATGAAGGAGTTGGCGAGTCTCCATGACAAACACATGAACCGGCCCACACTGGACGACAGCAGTGAGGAGGAGCACGCCATCGAGATCACCACACAGGAGATCACACAGGTCTGAACACACACACACACATACACACACACACACGCCATCGAGATCACCACACAGGAGATCACACAGGTCTGAACACACACACACACGCACACACACACACACACGCCATCGAGATCACCACACAGGAGATTACACAGGTCTGTTACACACACACACACACACACACACACACACGCCATCGAGATCACCACACAGGAGATCACACAGGTCTAACACACACACACACAGACACACACACATGCCATCGAGATCACCACACAGGAGATCACACAGGTTACACACACACACACACACGCCATCAAGATCACAACACAGGAGATCACACAGGTTAGAATACACACATACACACACACACACACACACACGCCATCGAGATCACCACACAGGAGATAACACAGATTACACACACACACACACACACACATACAGTATACGCCATAGAGATCACCACACAGGAGATCACACAGGTCTAACACACACACACACACACACACACACACACACACATACGCCATCGAGATCATCACACAGGTTAGAACACACACACGCCATCGAGATCACCACACAGGTCACACACACACACACACACACACACAGGCCATCGAGATCACCACACAGGAGATGTACGAATGTACAAAACAAACAAACAAACAAACAAACAAAAAAAGTGCCAGACACTGTAAGCCACCCTTTAATTTCTGTTTTAACTTATTCAGCCAATCATAGGATACAACAGAACTCATTTGTGTATTTGTGTCTGTGTTTCATGTCTCTTCCTAATGGTGTGTGTGTGTGTGTG
This sequence comes from Sardinella longiceps, assembly GCA_027497455.2. NCBI lineage: Eukaryota > Metazoa > Chordata > Actinopteri > Clupeiformes > Clupeidae > Sardinella > Sardinella longiceps. Next base: position 18,556,292 of record JAODXP020000012.1, on the reverse strand, counting down.
TGTGTGTGTGTGTGTGTGTGTGTGTGTGTGTGTGTGTGTGTGTGTAGATGTTCCACCGGTGTCAGCGGGCAGTGCGAGGTATCCAGGCTCGGTGTGGTCACTGCACACAGCAAGAGGAGCGAGTGCTCAGGAATGTGGTGTCTTCCCTCGCCCAGAGTCTCCAGGACTTATCCACCGACTTTAGACACACACAGTCCAGCTACCTCAAACGTGAGTACACACACACACACACACACACACACACCTCGCCCAGAGTCTCCAGGACTTATCCACCGACTTTAGACACACACAGTCCAGCTACCTCAAACGTGAGTCACACACACACACACACACACACACACACACACACACCTCGCCCAGAGTCTCCAGGACTTATCCACCCACTTTAGACACACACAGTCCAGCTACCTCAAACGTGAGTACACACACACACACACACACACACACACACACACCCCGCCCAGAGTCTCCAGGACTTATCCACCGACTTTAGACACACACAGTCCAGCTACCTCAAACGTGAGTACACACACACACACACACACACACACACACACCTCGCCCAGAGTCTCCAGGACTTATCCACCGACTTTAGACACACACAGTCCAGCTACCTCAAACGTGAGCACACACACACACACACACACACACACACACACACACCTCGCCCAGAGTCTCCAGGACTTATCCACCGACTTTAGACACACACAGTCCAGCTACCTCAAACGTGAGTGCGATAACACCACACACACACACACACACACACACACACACACACCTCGCCCAGAGTCTCCAGGACTTATCCACCGACTTTAGACACACACAGTCCAGCTACCTCAAACGTGAGTGTGTATATACACACACACACACACACACACACACACACACACACACACACACACACACACCTCGCCCAGAGTCTCCAGGACTTATCCACCGACTTTAGACACACACAGTCCAGCTACCTCAAACGTGAGCACCACACACACACACACACACACACACACACACACACTCGCCCAGAGTCTCCAGGACTTATCCACCGACTTTAGACACACACAGTCCAGCTACCTCAAACGTGAGCACACACACACACACACACACACACACACACACACACACCTCGCCCAGAGTCTCCAGGACTTATCCACCGACTTTAGACACACACAGTCCAGCTACCTCAAACGTGAGCACACACACACACACACACACACACACACACACACACACACACACACACCTCGCCCAGAGTCTCCAGGACTTATCCACCGACTTTAGACACACACAGTCCAGCTACCTCAAACGTGAGCACACACACACACACACACACACACACACACACACACTCGCCCAGAGTCTCCAGGACTTATCCACCGACTTTAGACACACACAGTCCAGCTACCTCAAACGTGAGCACACACACACACCTCGCCCAGAGTCTCCAGGACTTATCCACCGACTTTAGACACACACAGTCCAGCTACCTCAAACGTGAGTGTGTATACACGCGCACACACACACACACACCTCGCCCAGAGTCTCCAGGACTTATCCACCGACTTTAGACACACACAGTCCAGCTACCTCAAACGTGAGTACACACACACACACACACACACACACACACACACACACACACACTCGCCCAGAGTCTCCAGGACTTATCCACCGACTTTAGACACACACAGTCCAGCTACCTCAAACGTGAGCACACACACACACACACACACACACACACACACAGTCTCCAGGACTTATCCACCGACTTCACGCCACACAGAGTCTCCCAGGACTTATCCACCGACTTTAGACACACACAGTCCAGCTACCCTCAAACGTGAGCACACACACACACACACACACACACACACACACACCTCGCCCCAGAGTCTCCAGGACTTATCCACCGACTTTAGACACACACAGTCCAGCTACCTCAAACGTGAGTACACACACACACACACACACACACACACACACACACACACACACACACACACACCTCGCCCAGAGTCTCCAGGACTTATCCACCGACTTTAGACACACACAGTCCAGCTACCTCAAACGTGAGCACACACACACACACACACACACACACACACACACCTCGCCCAGAGTCTCCAGGACTTATCCACCGACTTTAGACACACACAGTCCAGCTACCTCAAACGTGAGTACACACACACACACACACACACACACACACACACACACACACACACACACACACACCTCGCCCAGAGTCTCCAGGACTTATCCACCGACTTTAGACACACACAGTCCAGCTACCTCAAACGAGTGTGTACACACACACACACACACACACACACAACACACACACACACACACACACACACACCCCGCCCAGAGCCCCAGGACTTTATCCACCGACTTTAGACACACACAGTCCAGCTACCTCAAACGTGCAGCACACACACACACACACACACACACACACACCTCGCCCAGAGTCTCCAGGACTTATCCACCGACTTTAGACACACACAGTCCAGCTACCTCAAACGTGGAGCACACACACACACACACACACACACACACACACACACACACACACACACACACACCCCCCTCGCCCAGAGTCTCCAGGACTTATCCACCGACTTCAGACACACACACGGTCCAGCTACCTCAAACGTGAGTGTGTATACACACACACACACACACACACACCTCGCCCAGAGTCTCCGGGACTTATCACCACACACACAGCTGAAATGTTTGACTTTAGACACACACAGTCCAGCTACCTCAAACGTGAGTGTATATACACATACACACACACACACACTGCTGAAATGTTTAAATGTTTGCAGGTATAAAGAACCGGGAGGAACACACACACACACACAGCTGAAATGTTTGAATGTATGCAGGTATGAAGAATTGGGAGGAACACACACACACACACACACACGCACACACAGCTGAAATGTGTGAATGTGTGCAGGTATGAAGAACCGGGAGGAACGCTCGAAGCACTTCTTTGATTCCGGTCCGTTAATGGAGGAGGATGAAGACTTGGCCCTCTATGACCGGGTGAGCAAACGCTGTGTGTTTGTGTGTGTGTGTGTGTGTGTGTGTGTGTGTGTGAGTAAGAGGCACCGTGAGGTCGTCCTTAAAACTTAAAGTTGTACTTGTTTGCCGTAATCTGAGCAACTTGTCAAATTGGGCGGAATACAATCATCAGCCGTAATCCTGTACTGCTAACGAGTAAATCATACTTCCCTCAGGTCTCCCACATTCTCTTTCAAATCTCCATTTGGCCAAATGTAATGTAGGAGAAAGCCACGTCTGCGGCCTACAGTCCAATCAAAACAATAGAATAGTGGGCAGAGTCTGTGTGTGTGTGTGTGTGTGCCTACAGTCCAATCAAAACAATAGAACAGTGGGCAGAGTGTGTGTGTGTGTGCCTACAGTCCAATCAAAACAACAGTGGGCAAAGGCGCAGCAGGAGTGTGACAGAACTACAGTAGGTGTGACAGAACTGTGTGTGTGTGTGTGTGTGTGTGTGTGTGTGTGTGTGTGTGTGTGTGTGTGTGTGTGTGTTCTAGGGCTTCACTGGCGATCAGCTGCTGCTGGTGGAACAGAACACTATGATGGTGGAGGAACGTGAGCGGGAGATCAGACAGATCGTCCAGTCCATCTCAGACCTCAACGAGATCTTTAGAGACCTCGCCGGCATGGTGGTGGAACAGGTGAGTCCACACACACACACGCACACACACACACAGCCCATCTGACCTTCTACAAGCCGCAGAGGACTGCGTAATGACCTGTGTGTGTGTGTGTGTGTGTGTGTGTGTGTGTGTGTGTGTAGGGGACGGTGCTGGACCGGATTGACTTTAATGTGGAGCAGGCCTGCTTTAAGACTGAAGACGGACTCAAGCAGCTGCAGAAGGTGAGTGACCTTTGACCTTTAGGCAATGCTTTATTCTGCGTTCTAATGGTGGGCATGTTCTATTCTGCGTTCTAAAGGTGGGGATGTTCTATTCTGCGTTCTAATGGTGGGCATGTTCTATTTTGCGTTCTAATGGTGGGCATGTTCTATTCTGCATTCTAATGGTGGGGATGCTCTATTCTGCGTTCTAGCGGTAGGATGCTTTGTTCTCTGTTCTGTAGTTGTGCTTTGTAACAGTGGGGATGTTTTGTTCTGTGTCCTAACAGCAGCATGTTCTGTCCAGTGTTGTTCTATGCTCTAACAGCAGTGTGTTCTGTGGTGTGTTCTCCCTCTGCAGGCGGAACAGTACCAGAAGAAGAACCGCAAGATGCTGGTCATACTCATCCTCTTCGTCATCCTCGTCGTCCTCATCCTCATTCTCTTCCTCTCCAAGTTCTAGCAGACATTCCTGAGTGTGTGTGTGTGTGTGTGTGTGTGTGTGTGTGTGTGTGTGTGTATGTGTGTATGAGGGCCTAATCTGTGCTTCAATCAGGCTTCCTGGTTTGTACAACACTCCAGAGAGAGGGAGAGAGAGAGAGAGAGAGAGAGAGAGAGTGTGTGTGTGTGTGTGTGTGTGTGTGTGTGTGTGTGTGTGTGTGTGTGCGTACCCACCACATCCCTATCATGGGACCATCTTCAGAGTTCCCATAGAGACTAAACAAGACAGAACACTTCCCCCTGCGCACGTGCACACACACACACACACACACACACACACACACACACACACACACACACACACACACACACACACACACACACACTTGTCACACAAGCACATACATGAACTTTCCTTCTGCGTCTTGGAGGACTCTGTTAGGCTGCCCTGTCTTCAACTTTTAACTGACCAGTGCTGACTTTGCCTTGGAGAGTCGAGACCTTAAGCACTTTGTTAATGTGTGTTTGTCTTCTGGCTGAGAGAGAGGGAGGTGTGTGTGTGTGGGGGGGGGGGGGTCTAATGTTAACAGTGCTGTTGTGTGTTACTGTGTGTATGGCGAAGCTTTGGAGAGAGATATATCTGATGTTAACAGTGGCGTTGTGTGTTAGTGTGTGTATGGTTAAGCTTTGGAGAGCGAGAGAGACAGAGCGAGAGAGAGAGAGAGAGAGAGAGAGAGAGAGAGAGAGATCTGATGTTAACAGTGGTGTTGTGTCTTAGTGTGTGTATAGTGAAGCGAGAGAGAGAGGTGCGTTCAGATTCATCTAACATAAGCGAACGCTCACGTGTGTGTGTGTGTGTGTGTGTGTGTGTGTGTGTGTATGTGACAGAGAGCAGGGCTGACACAAGCCTTTATTGTCCCTAAGCAGAATTGCATTTGGGTTAGCCCGAGCCCTAACCCCTCACTGCACCTCACCTACAGTAATATTGACCTGCACAGACACAACACTGCCCCCTGCCTCAGTGGGGGACACACCACAGCTTTACTAAGAAAAAAACAGATGCCAAATTTCTCTTCAAGAATTACTGAAGACTCATTGTTGTTAAACTGTAAACCAGACATAGGAAATATATCTTAGATGAGCTCAATTCACGAGTGAATTTACATGACTGTCCGGTCCATTAAAATGATCAGAAGATTAGAAACTGAATCTTTAGCTAAAGGCTAACGCCAATAGGCTAATCATACAGATGCCAGCAGTAAACTAGAAACTAGTGCTGACAAAATGAACAGATTAATCATGTGATTAATCCAAAATATTTCACTTGGATTAAAAAAAATGACCTCAGATTAATCCTGATGGATATGGCTCCACTTTCATGGCATGTATTATGTTCCATTTCAGATAGAAAATGGCTCGGCTATCAAGTCAAACTAGACAAAGATTATGGCCTAGCTCCTGAATGTCCAACAACATGTTTGGGGAATCCTTGGGGGTAGGGGACAGGTGTGAATTGCCCCATTTGAGAAGAACAAAGCCAGCTGTTTAGTATCAGGGTCTTTACAGGGCAAAATAAGGATCCAACATACGCTAGCATCCAAATTCTTACTGGATGAAATGAGTTGCGATTAAAAGTGATTAATTATGATTAATCATTGCAAAATTTTGTGATTAATCAGATTCATTTTTTGAATCGTTTGACAGCACTACTAAAAACAGAACTTATTTTCGTTCATTAACCAAGGTTAACATCAGAGTTAGTCTGGGTTAAGTTCCACACCAACTGAACACACAGATACTCACAGGCAAACGTTTTCCTGGCCATACAATCTAGAGTGAGTGCAGTGAGCTGTGTTAGTTTCCTCCTCCAGTCTGAACTCCCTATGGGGGATCAGAGATGAGAATTACACTCAGTGCACCGAGATGACTGACAGAGAGAGAGAGAGAGAGAGAGAGAGAGAGCAATAGTAGAGTGGAATAGTATTGTTGGATTATGTTTTTAATTAGAGATTATCATGCTCTTGAGGAACCCCTGTGTCGGGCCGGCTCTGTGTGTGTGTGTGTGTGTGTGTGTGTGTGGAATAGTATTGTTGGATTATGTTCTTGAATTATTATGCTCCTGAGGAACCCCTGTGTCGGACCGGCTCTGTGTGTGTGGGTGGAATAGCACTGGTAGGATTATGTTCCTCAAGATTATGCTCTTGAGAAACCCCTGCGTCGGGCCCGCTCTGAGAGTGTGTGTGTGTGTGTGTGTGTGTGTGTGTGTGTGTGTGTGTGTGTGTGTGTGTGAGATGAGGCCCATATGTTCCTCCAATCTCTGCTCTTCCTCCTCCAGCTACACGGTAGCCCAACACCAGGGGGCGCCAGTGCACAAACTTCACAAGTCCACGCATGTGTGTGTGTGTGTGTGTGTGTGTGTGTGTGTGTGTGTGTGTGTGTGTGTGTGTGTGTGTGTGTGTGTTGCCCTCTGTCATCAGGCTTTATTAATTGCGCATTCTGGCTGATCTCTCATGTCTGGCCTATGATTGGTCCTCAGCTCTCTTGTGCTGTGTGTGTTGTGAGTGATGGGTGCTCAGCTCTCGTGTGTGTGTGTGTGTGTGTGTTTCTAATGACCTTTCTGTGGTTGCTACTGTTTCCTGTAGAATATGAAGTAATTATTATTTATTTTAAAGTGTACAAATTGTGAAGACCGTGTGAGGGGTGAAGCTTGTGTTTGGAAATGTGTGTGTGTGTGTGTGTGTGTGTGTGTGTGTGTGTATGTGTGTGGGGGGGGTGGAGATGTAGGAGTCAACCACAATCATGTCTACCACACACACACACACACACACACACACACTCTGTCTCAAAATCAATCCTGTATCGCTGGCCTTGTGTGATTTACTTTATTTGTTTCTAAAGGCCAGACATTCTGTTCTTTCCAAACGGTGTTGGAGGTGCTTAAGAGCTTTGTGTGTCCAGAAGCGTGTGTGTGTGTGTGTGTGTGTGTGTGTGTGTGTGTGTGTGCGTATGTGTCCAGAAGCTTAACTCCAGATGAGCAACTGCACCTCTGCTCAAGACACTTATATATCCATATCTGGGCTGTGTGTGTGTGTGTGTGTGTGTGTGTGTGTGTCCAGTAGCTTTACCCCCAGATAAGCAGCTGCACCTCTGCGTTAGACACTTATCCATATCTGGGGTGTGTGTGTGTGTGTGTGTGTGTGTGTGTGTGTGTGTGTGTGTGTCCTTATATATCCATATCTGGGCCGAGGCACACTGGTGGGGGGAGGTGGATATATGACTGATCGTGTGAGTGTCTGTGTGTGTGTGTGTGTGTGTGTGTGTGTGTGTGTGTGTGTGTGTGTGTGTGTGTGTGTGTGTGTGTGTGTGTGGACTGCCACTGTCTGATACTGTACAGACCCTACACAACTGAAAAGGATTATGATGTGTATGGAGGATATTTTTTATGAATAAATATAAAATGGTGGTTGTATTGTGACATGAATCATTTCATTATGGCCCCTTTTTTCCTATTTTCTTTTTTTCTCTTAAGTTGGCACTGGAATGAATGTATTTTAGATTGAGTGAAGCTGACTTGCCACATGCATATACTATGGTTACTGGTGTAAAAAAGATCCTGTGAAATGATGTTTGTATTACACATGATTGAGAAGGTGGGGAGGGGAGATAGCCTACAGATTAGCAGCAGGAAAAGGGGTTTATGTACATAATCCCACACCCTAACCAGTGTTGGGAGG
>JAODXP020000012.1:18525722-18535722 GCA_027497455.2 Sardinella longiceps | reverse complement strand
GTACAACCCCACACACTTGACTGTTCGCAAAAAAATAAATAATAATCAGGTTTTGCCTGTTACTCAACTCCACAATTAGATAAACAGCAGAAATCTGGCAAATTAAAATCCACAGATTTATATATATAGAGAGAGATAGATTAAAAATGAGTTTTAATCTTGTAACCCTGACTTGTATGCAGATTTATTGAATTAAGTATTTGCTCACCCGTGTGCTACAATGTGCTTTGTTGGAGTAATGGCACAAAACACCCCTTTGAATCCCCAAATAAAGCATAGTTTTAACAATGTTCATTTTACTAATTGTATCCTATTAGCCTATTTCTTAGGATTTGTAGGGCCTATTTCAGAGAGAAGTCCATTCATTTATCAAATTTATGGGCATTTTGATCACAAACAACACATTTATATGGACACTGCACAGTTATTTGCAGTGAAATTAGCTACATAAAAGGCATAGTCTTTTTCTTGCACTATAGTCCAGGAGCCAAATGGCAAAATTTGGCTGAACCTGGCTTCGTCGGATAAAGTTTTTTTTTTCGCTGTTTCTTGTTGTCCAAGGTCTACTTATTAAGAAAAGAGAGGGTGCCCGGTGATATCCCTTGAGCAATTTTTTATATTAACCCTTTCTTATTGGGATGTCCTGCAGTCTTAACGAATATACATTTTTTGACATTATTCATTATGTGTACATTCAGGGGTCTAAAGCAAACTTATTTTTGTGTTTGTTAAGATAGTAGGATGTGTGTAAGGCCGAGGGTAGGGGTGTGGTCATTATTTGGGGGCGGGGCCTGTGAATGGGGGCGTGGCTTTGTCTAAAAAGCATATTATTACGCACAGTTTGGGAGCCAAAGCACAAAATTTGTTAGAACCTGGCTTCATCGGTTAAATTTATTTTGTTTTGCTGTTTCTTGTTATCCAAGGTCTACTCATTAAGATAAGAGACCGTACCTAGCAATATCCCTTGAGCAATTTCGGATATTAACCATTTCTTATTGGGATGTCCTGCAGTCTTGATATGTATAACATTTCTCGCCATGATTTCATTCAAGGGTCTACAGCATACTTATTTTGTGTTTGTTTACATAGTAGGATGTTTAAAGTAGGAGGGGGTGTGGCCATAGTTTGGAGCGCGGTCATGTCGTTGTGGGCGGGGTTTTGGTTTTTTAAAAAAAGCCTATTTCTCATGTTGTTAAGCCGTAGCCATAGATAATCAGGCATATGCTGTTTTTTTCTGTTCATGTTTTTACTTCTGAAGGGATGTGTGGGTGACAGAACTGGCAACCTATGTATAGCTAACAAGTTTAGCTAGCATACTAGCTCTGGTAATCACACACGCCTAGGCCTGAATCCATAAACCACAGGAGTGAGGTTCACAATGCCAAAATGTTTTTGAAAGTAACAGAGTTGATGATGCTAACACAAAGATGCCGTTGCTCCGATTCCTATGGTCTGATTGGTTTAACTCCAATTACATACAATAGCATACAGAGCTAATACAGGCACAATCGATAGACAGCTGCTTCTGAGCACACTGTTTCCAGAACACTACAATTCCATGTCGTTATTTGCCTTGATAACCTGGCTAGCCAAAAACAGCTTGACATTTCTGTACATCGTCTACTCATATGCATACTGTATGTAGAATAGGCATAATGCAGCTGGATGGGCCTTGGGATAAAGACTTCTACAATCTGTCTGTTCAGCATAACCAAGTTAACCTGCTGCTGAACATGCTTCTCTGCTACTGTGTAGTGGATGACTGCCAATGTCCATTATGGATGGGAGCCTATTCAGGGGTCCTTTTCTCCTGTACCTGGGTTAGTGACTCTAGCTCATTGCAGACTACAGAGCCAGCCTTCCATACCAGCTTGTCCAAATGTCCAGCATCCCTTAGTGTTATTGCCCCAACACAACACTGCGAAGAGAGAGACACTGACCATTACAAACTGGTAGAACATCAGCTGGAGGACCTCAGTCACCTCAGGAAATAGAGGCTTTCCTTCCACTTCTTGTACAGCATCAGTGTTAGCAGACCTGTCCAGTTAATTGTCAAGATGCAGGATAAGGTATTTGTATGTGTTCACCACCACATCTAGTCCGTCAATGGAATCACGCCTCATTTCATTTGTTTGGCGGCATCCAGCTGCAGATGGTTGGCTCTGCACCATCCCACAAAGTCCTCCACCAGGCACCTGTACATCTGCTCTTGTCCTTTCCTAATACACCCCATGATGGCAATGTCATCAGAAAACTTCTGCATGTGGCATGATGTAGAGTGCATCTGAAGTCAGCAGTATAAAAGTTAAACAGCACAGGACAGAGTACAGTCCCTTGTGGCATACCAGTAAAGTCTCACAAACTGGGGTCTATCAGTGAGGTAGTCTGTAATTCAGGTCACCAGGTGTGTGTCAACCCTCATCTGCAGCAGTTTGTCTCTCAGGGGCTGGATGGCATTAAAAGCACTGGACAAGTGAAAAAAACTATCATTTTCACAGCACTGCCGCCATTGTCTAGATGAGAGTACACCCTGGGCAGCATATAAAGTATAGCGTCCTCCACTCCCACTTCATAGGCGAACTGCAGAGGGTCCACTGCATGGTGCACCTGAATCCTAAGTAGATGGAGCAACAGCTTTTCAAAGGTCTTCTATGTGTGAAGTGATGGCCATGAGTCTGAAATCATGCAGTTAGGGTGTGGCTTCTTAGGAACTGGAATTATATAGACCATATCATCACAGACATTCATCCCCCCCATGCTTGCCTATTTAAGTTCCCTCAACTTACACATACATTGCCCCTCTCCCCTCAAGACACACACTCAACAACAACACTACACCTACACTACTACTCCTGCCATTATCATCATATGTCACATTCATAGGCCCAAATACAAAGCACCAGGAAGGGCCCTTGAACATTGAAAACACACAGGAAGGTCCCTTGACCCTTGAACATACCGCACAATGCCCTAACACCACCATTTCCATCACTCCATCTCTGTTCCATCAAATGCCCACCCCCTCCCATCACACACACACGCACACGCACACACAGTCAGACAGCCTCTAAAGGCCAATTCAGACTGAAGATCCACAACGAGATGAGATGGTTTTAAAGAGGAGTTGCATCAGTGCAGTTTCAGAGTTTTAGAACATGGCTGGTTTTTAGAACATCACAGTCCATCTTGTCTTGTGGATATTTGGTCTGTAGCAACCTTAACATACTTTCAGCACACTGCCCACCTTACCCCCATACCTCTTCCACACCACCTTGATGTTGTTCATCTCTATTTTCATTTCCACTGTGTTGTTGTATGCCTCCTTCGCCTCTTTCATACAGACGCTTCAGCCCCGTCAAGTCACCATTCTTAAATGCCCACTGCCTCTTATCAAGGAGGTGTTTTACTTCACTGGATACCCATGATTTGTAGATTATCCCAAGTGGCCCCAGTCACTCCACAAAATGCAGCTGTTCTGTCAACAGTATACCTTGTACATTTGTTTGTGCATACTTTCAGATAGGAGAGTTACAGAAGAGATTTAGCAATGAAATCCAGGGATGGATAATACAATGAACAAACCTACAATTTTCGCTCATTTTCGATTTAGAGAGGGTATTGCAAAGAAATTGAGGGGGTTTCGCATCTGAAGTCTGTATATAGTCCTTTCTTATGCTGATAAATTGTGCATTTGTGTGTATGCATGCTGCACATACAAAGCCTATCCAGTTGTTTTGCATGCTATATAGTTATTGCACTACATAGAACAATGTCTTTTCTCTGTGTGTGTGTGTGTGTGTGTGTGTGTGTGTGGGGGGACCATGCATATGGTTTTATATAGTTTTTGTGTGTGTGCGCATGCTTTATGCTATATGCTGCACATATTACATACAGTAGTTATTTTGCACAATGTAGTTGAGGAGCAGAATGGATGGGGGGGGGGGGGTTGGGTGCTGGTCACTTGGTTTCCTCCCTGAGCACATCTAATAATGCTCAATGATTGTAGTAGGCTAAATTAGAAATTGCAATTGCAATATTGGCGCAAAAATGTAATTGAGGCGAGAGAACACACCCTAAAAGCCGTTTTGGTTTTTTTTTTTTTTTTTTGGTATTTCATGATTTCTGGGCATATAAAAGCAGCATATAACCACAAACCCCTCTGTAAATAGTTTTATTTTAACTGTATGAACAAAATGAGCCCAGGTGTTTGAGTCTGGCACCATCCAATGGGGCTACAGTAGCTTTTCAAGTTTGTTCTAAATATGCGCATATTTAATGAGCTTGGGCCTACTTTGCATAAAAATAAACAAAAAAACTGAAAACTTCCAATACAAAAAATCTTATGTTTTATGTCCCCAATAACTTTGAGAAGTTTCATAGTCCTGCCTATTAATCTAAATTTTTTGCCTATCTAGGTGTGCTCTCTCGCCTTAATATAAAATAAACATGTAAATCGTTAATTCTGGAAAGTTATGAAAGGGTTAAATATACCCCATTTGATTGATTTGAATAACCATTGAGTAAAGAGTGAATACCCATCAGATACAGCCACCTAGGTGCATTTAATACCAGTATTAAAACTGATGTTAGGTTTTTTTGCGATTTTTTTCATTATTTGCGCATATAGGGCATTAAAGGGTTAAAATATGAAAATGCTCAAGGGATATCACCGGGCACCCTCTTAAATCTTAAAGAGCTACCTCAAATCTATAAGATAAAGCAAAAAAAAAAACTTTATCCGAAAAATCTGGGTTCGACCCCATGGCTCCCGGACTACTACTGGAGCATGCTACTGATGTCAGATAGCAAAACATTTATGTCATGCTGTAACTACAGTAGGTTTTCCTTTATTGTGTGGTAGCCTACGTGGTTTCTAACTGAACTACGCATATTCTGGAAGGTTGGTGTGAATTTCTTCACCCTATGGTATCCATATTAGTTTGGAGATTTGGAAACAAATTCTCAGATGAAAAGGATACCCCAAACTGTGGTGAAAGTTGGCTAGTGTTGCTCTTTAAAGATAAAAAAAGCCATCTCTATTTTTCATATCTCCTAAAATAATGGGCTAACCCCGACCGGGAAGTCGTGTGAGCGCGCAGTTTCACTTCCACCGTTGCCTGTCGGTGTGGTATTATGGGTTTATTTCCACTTAAAGGACACAAGATGAAAACGACAGAACTGAAACTTAAGACTGTAGAAGAATTAAAATACTGCTGTAGCAACACCACAGACTCTACCGTCATGATGCGGGAGAGACATAAAAATCACCAAAATTTCCTGCCCGCCCTCAAAATTAAATAAATAAATATAATCAGCTTTGATTTGAGTTTAGCACGAGCCAAGCCCCGCCCCCGCGGGCGGTGCGAGCGCCTTCATAAGCGCGTGGAGACGGTTTCGGTCATATGACTTCGCGCTGATCAACATGGCTCGGATCTTGCTGTTGGTGTGTTTGCTCTCCGGGGCTCTTGCCGGACGCTACTTTAACGAGAACCATCCGTGCTACAAACCCCTCCGACGGGACAGACTGGTCGTCAAGTAAGTATGCGTTCCCGTTATTCCCGTTATTCTATTCTAGTCGGAAATGCCCGGTAGCCGCTGAAGAAAAAGGCCTCCGGTGTTGACCGAGTGTTATTTGCTTACGTAGGCGTTTCATCAGAAGTCTGTTTACAACGGAAACATTTGGAATAAAGTGATACATTTTAATCGGGTATCGATAATTTGTTACGTTGGTTTTAAACAGAGTTCTGTCGTTTTCTGCATCAGTGTTTTGGCGCTAACAATCAAGTGTAACTTTACGCAGCTTTGTGAAACAACTCTCCCAAGGGAGACTGTAAAGTTAGTGCGGTTATTGTGTCAGTTTCTCCTAAGACAAGCATATGAGCTTTTTTGCAGGTTCTTGTCTAAATTCGCAAACATAATGGCTACTAAGCTAAGCTAACGTTAATCTAAGTTCGCACAGTGGTGCAAACATGTCCGTTACAGCCTTCAATCCCAGCCCGATTGTGCAAGCTGCTCGTCACCGAAGGGAAAGTGTGCGTTATTATTGTGTTCCATTTCCGTGAGTTTGATTACTTCATCTGATCTTTGCTTGTCCACACTTGTCGCTGCTGCCAGTCTGGAAAAGCCCCCCTCCCCTCACCCCTCTGACTAAAGTTTGAACTAGTTCATTTTCTGGAGCGGTGAACTTGGTTCAAAATTTTCAAATGTGAACTATGAACTTAACTCTTTCATTGTAAAATTTGTGAACTGAACTAGTTCATGTAGAAAGTGAGCTTTCCCAACACTAGTAGTGTAACTATTTTTCTGAATCTGATGGCTTTTCATTAGTGTAGTGAGGAGTAGCTTGCCCAACATTACCCCCCATCCACCCCTCTGACTAAAGTTTCATCTGTTTGGCTCTAGGGCGTCTGTCAGTCATTTGCAGGCGGCTCATGTCATGAAAATTCGGCGCTTGAAATCCGTAGTCCTACGACAGCACGCGAGCGCAGAGCTCCGAAGGTAGCTAATGGCACGTGCCGTGTCCGTGGCGTGCGTGGGTGCAGTGCCCGTTCCGTTAGGTGCTGCTGGGCTCGCTAGCATGAGAAGAGGCAAAAAGTCCGGCGTGTGTGTCCTCTACTCTGCCTGGAGAGTTTCTCACACACACACACACACACACACACACACACACTGCATGTCCCACCATTGGATTGTTGTGAAGTTGCTTGATGGTGTGCTTGCTATTGACGTGTGTGTGATTTCATGATCTGATGGCCCAAAGATTTCATCCTTTGTGTGTGTGTGGTCTGACCATTCCCCCCTCTCCCTTTAGGACGTCCCTGCGGCCGCATGAGTTCCTGAGTGCTGCGGAGCTTCCTAAAGTGTGGGACTGGAGGAACATCAATGGGACCAACTACGTCAGCACCACCCGCAACCAACACATCCCCCAATACTGCGGGTCATGCTGGGCTCATGGGAGCACCAGTGCAATGGCAGGTGTGTGTGTGTGTGTGTGTGTGTGTGTGTGTGTGTATAACTCAACTACGTCAGCACCACCCGCAATCAACACATCCCTCAGTACTGCGGGTCATGCTGGGCTCATGGGAGCACCAGCGCCATGGCGTGTGTGTTGTGTGTAACGGATGCCTGTGTGTGTAACGGATGCCAGTGTGTGCGTGGGCGCCACCCATCTGTACTTCACAAGCCTCCATGGGTGCACATGTTTAATTCTAAAACTGTGTGTGTGTTGCAGACCGTATCAACATCCAGCGTAAGGGGGCGTGGCCATCGGCATATCTGTCGGTGCAGCACGTGATTGACTGCGGGGAGGCGGGGTCTTGTCACGGCGGAGACCACTCAGGAGTGTGGGAGTACGCACACTCACACGGCATCCCCGACGAGACCTGCAACAACTACCAGGCCAAGGATCAGAGTAAGACACACACACACACACACACACACACACACACACGGCATCCCCGATGAGACCTGCAACAACTACCAGGCCAAGGATCAGAGTAAGACACACACACACACACACATAAGGTGATCATTCCATCACACTAAAAAAGGAAGCATACAGCTAAATGATTGGATGGCAAGTCCAGTAAGTGTGTGTGTGTGTGTGTGTGTGTGTTTAGAGTGCAAGCCCTTTAACCAGTGCGGCACGTGCACCACGTTTGGAGTGTGTAACATAGTGAGCAACTTCACGCTGTGGAAGGTGGGAGACTTCGGCCCCGTTACCGGACTGGAGAAGATGAAGGCAGAGATCTACGCCCGCGGACCAATCAGGTGTGTGTGTGTGTGTGCCTCTGTAATGCAGTGAGGGAGAGAGATCTTGACGGGTGTGTGTGTGTGTGTTCCTTCCTGGGGGGGGTGGGGTATAGATAGATAATGATCGTATGTGTGTTGCAGCTGTGGCATCATGGCAACAGAGAAGGTCGGTCTCTACGTGTGTGTGTGTGTGTGTGTGTGTGTGTGTGTGTGGTGTGTGTGTGTGTGTGTGTGTGTGTGTGTTGGCTAATGCTGTGGTGTGTTGCAGCTGTGGTATCATGGCGACTGAGAAGCTGGACGCATACACAGGCGGTCTGTACTCGGAGTACATCGAGGAGCCCTACATCAACCACATCGTCTCCGTGGCCGGCTGGGGCGTAGACGAGTCCGGAGTAGAGTACTGGATCGTCCGCAACTCCTGGGGAGAGCCATGGGTGAGGACACACACACACACACACACACACACACACACACACACACACACACACACACACACACACACACACACACACACACACACACACTCTAGAGGTGGAGTGTAGTTTGATCGCTGTGTCCAATAATGAAGCGCCATGCAGCTGCACTGTTTGCTCTCTGCCACCAGGGGGAAAGAGGATGGCTGTATATCTCACACATATACACACACATACACACACTCTCTAACTGTCTGTTCTCTACCACAGGGGGAGAAGGGTTGGCTGCGTATCGTCACCAGTAACTACAAGGGAGGCAGTGGCAGCCAGTATAATCTGGCACTGGAGGAGGACTGCATGTACGGAGACCCCATCATCCCCAAGAACTACATGTGAACACACTTTGACACTCACACACACACACACACACACACACACACTCCCAGTCCCGATGAGGGCTTGACGGGAGGTTGGCACAGTACTGTTAAAGTGTTTATTGGAGTGAGAATGGGGGCTTGTGTTCTCTCTCACCACTATCAAAAAAGGGAAAATCTCCACTGTCTTCACAATCATGTTTCTACCGAGTGACGCCGTAGGCTGGCGGCATTTAAGGGCCAGTATGTGTGTGTGTGTGTGTGTGTGTGTGCTCATGTATGCTGTTGACCCAATGTGCCTTGTGTCTGAATTCAAAGATGATGTTTATGCCAGTATGGCCGCCGACGCTGCTGCTGCTGCTCTGTATCTTAAGCACTTATGTGTTTATTGTGGCGGTTTCTCATCTGCCAAAATGTCTTTCCAATAAAAAAAACATCCTCACACACACACCTGTAGTGGAACTGCTGTTCTTTCTTTCTCTCTCACACACACACACATGCACGCACGCACACACACACCTGGAGTGGAACTGCTGCTCTTTCTGTCTCTCTAACTCACACACACGCACAGGCGGAGTGTAACTGTTTCGTTCGGTGTTGATGGGGATCAGGAGGGAAGAGCAGTGGGAGAGGATTCTCTGGGGGTGGTTACCTGGTAAATGGTAACCTTTGACAAATCAGTATTTTATTTTCCCCCTTGAAATCCATAAAATGACTTCATCCCCAATGTAACTGTCCATCTGATTATTCTCTGCAAATAAAACAAATTTGAGAATTTCAGTAGCAAGTTCACTTGATCTGTGATCAATTTCCCTCTTTCAATAGTGAGTCCAGCCTATGTAGAACTACTTCTCTGTAATGGGGGCAGAAATGTTAATCACCTGATTGAAGGTTGTCTTTATAGACTGCAGTGTCTGCAGGGTTTTTGAAGTGATCAATATGGTCAAATTTAATGACCATTAAATGAAGTTTCAGTGTTAAGCAGTTGAAGCTGCATTAATTGCAGAAAAATGAATAAGTGCAATTTCCATGCACTAATATGTAAATCTGAACAGTTGAGTGAATTCATGTTCTCTAATATGTAAGACTTTGAAGAACTGTATAGTACTCTTATCTAATATAATGTATCTTATGAATGTATGAAACATGCTAGTCCATTTATCCCTTATCACCAAGTCTGCAGCATTTTTTTTTTTTTTTTTTTAAAGGTCTTTAAAAATCCCTCCAAACTGACTTAAAAAGCCTGTTGTACTTGACCTAAGAAATGTGCTGAAATGTAGGCGACGCAAACCTCTGACCTTAACATAACATCTAGTGATAGAATTGCAAAACTGCATAATGATCGCGAACCTTATAGTTTACCAAACAATGTTTTATTCGTGTTTCAGTGGGCCCAAACCACACAAAAATACCAGATAACGTTGCCGTGTGGATGGGGTCTAAGTAACAACACTGAACTCCCAG
>JAODXP020000012.1:18510722-18513222 GCA_027497455.2 Sardinella longiceps | reverse complement strand
AAATTATATGTGTGTGTAGAGTGGAATTTCGAGACCTTATTCATCCCAGGTCAATTGTACCCTGTGCCACACGCGCACACACACCACAACAAATAAAACACTTTCTTATGTTGAGCCAAGCTTCTCTTTCTCCTGGTAGACTGATGGTTCCCTAGCCTGACATAGCCCATAGCCCATAATACTGCTGTTCATCCGTATTCATAGCCTGACATAGCCCATAGCCCATAATACTGCTGTTCATCCGTATTCATAGCCTGACATAGCCCATAGCCCATAATACTGCTGTTCATCCGTATTCATAGTCTGGAGGTTTTTTTTAACCTGAAGCGATTCTAGAGCTGGGGGGAGGGCATTCACTTCTGGTTTGAAACGATTGGACAGCTCGTCTAATCAGCTTCGCTTATTGGCCAGTTGTCTCTCTACCGATGTAAACCCGCCCCAGAAGACCGTCCCCAGACCATCGATACGGATGAACATTCGTATTATGGGCGGGCTATGTCAGGCTAATGGTTCCCAACATGCTGGATAGGTGTATCAGGCAGACTGACATGTCGGACAGATGTGTATCAGGCAGATTGAGATGTTGGACAGGTGTCTATATCAGGTAGACTGACATGTTAAACAGGTGTGTATATCAGGTAGATTGACATGTTGGACAGGTGTGTGTATCAGTGCAACTGACATGTCGGACAGATGTGTATCAGGTAGATTGTTGGACAGATGTGTGTATCAGGCAGACTGACATGTTAAACAGGTGTGTGTATCAGTGCAACTGACATGTCGGACAGATGTGTATCAGGTAGATTGTTGGACAGGTGTGTGTATCAGGTAGACTGACATGTTGAACAGGTGTGTATATCTTTGCGACTGACATGTTGAACAGGTGTGTATCAATGCGACTGACATGTTGAACAGGTGTGTGTATCAATGCGACTGACATGTTAAACAGGTGTGTATCAGTGCAACTGACATGTCGGACAAATGTGTGTAGCAGGCAGACTGACATGTCGGACAGGTGTGTGTATCAGGTAGATTGTTGGACAAGTGTGTGTATCAGGCAGACTGACATGTCGGACAGGTGTGTATCAGGTAGATTGTTGGACAAGTGTGTGTATCAGTGCGACTGACATGTCGGACAGATGGGTGATAGAATCCTTGTATGGTGAGACGTGATGTCAAGTGAGGTCATTTTCACAACCTTTTCTGCATCCCACGAGCTTAAACATAAGATTTTGTTCAAACCAATCTGAGACTTCATAAACTAAGTTTAAATGACAACTTTGGTCAATTTCAACCAAAGCTCTATCTCACAAGCTACTTCAGACATGTCAGTACCGAAGACGCAAGACATTTTGGTCCAACTTCAGACGGCCAGCCATCGGCCCAATGGATGAACGGAAATAGCTTGCTAGTGAATGTTGAAGTTCAGAAGTTCAGAGTGTGTTTGTGTGTGTATCAGTGGTATCTGAGTGGCAGAATGTGTGTGTGTGGTTGTGTGTTGTGTGTTGTGTGGTGGTGGGGGGGGGGGGTTGGGGGGTAATGCAGGGCAGGGGTAACCATAGGAACGAGTCCAACACATCATGAAATGGTTTTTCTTTCTTTTTTTTTCATTTTTTTTTAGCAAAAGAATTTGGTTTATGTAGAAACAAGCAATGTTTTTGCATTTGGATATCTCCTCTCCTGAAAGAGTTAAAGCTAAAAAAACAAACAAACAAAAACAAAAGAAAAACAGAAGAAAACAAAACAACTCAAATGTCAATGAGAACCAATGAGAACCCTCCCCTCCCTAAGATGCCCCTCCCCCCACAGGGACCAAAGGCAGTGACCAATGAAAACACAGGGAGGCGGGATTAGAATGGACCTCCACAAATAAAACCATGTTAGTGTGTGTGTGTGTGTGTGTGTGTGTGTGTGTGTGTGTGTGTGTGTGTGTGTGTGTGAAGGCGTTTTAAATAAGTGTGTTTCTAAAGCAGAGAGAGGCTGAAAGCGACCCGAGCCCAGAGGAGCCGGACTGGCAGAGGGGGTTAACACACACACACACACACACACACACACACAGCGACCCGAGCCCAGAGGAGCCGGACTGGCAGAGGGGGTTAACACACACACACACACACACACGCGCACACACACACACACACACACACAGCGACCCGAGCCCAGAGGAGCCGGACTGACGGAGGGGGTTAATACACACACACACACAGGCACCCGCCCTGCACCACTTCCCACTGCTCTCGGTGTGTGTGTGTGTGTGTGTGTGTGTTACAGTGTGTCTGTGCATGGTGTATGTGTGTGTATATGTGCAACACATCTTTGTATTACAGAGTATGTCTGTCTGTGTGTATTACAGGCTATGTCTGTGCAAAGTGTGTGTGTGTGTGTGTGTGTGTGTGTGTATGTTTGTGTGTGTGGAGGTGGAGGTCTGGGGGCTTAAGGGGAGCCAAGCTGTACAGCGCAGTGAGTCCTACTCAGCTTATGGTACACACACACACACACA
>JAODXP020000012.1:18500722-18505722 GCA_027497455.2 Sardinella longiceps | reverse complement strand
CAACATCAAACATGCTGCAGAGGAAACAGCAGCACATTATTAAACATTATTACACAATATTACACATTTGATATATTTTATACATTATTACACAATATTACACATTTTAGACATTTATTACACATCCAGGCCAAGATTACAACTACAATATCACACATCCCAGCCAAGATTATTACGTATCCAGGCCTAGATTATTACGTGTTCCCCACTAGATTATTACATAGTCAGGGCTAATTTATTATATTTATATGCAGAGCAAGGTTATTCAATTCTAATATTATTACACATCCAAGCCTTAGTTATTACATGCAGGTTATTAGGTTATTAGGTTATTACACCTGCAGGTTAGTAGGTTAATTATTACATATCCAAATGTCAATGAACTCATCCTTCACAGAAAGAAAAGCTGGAAAACTTACTGGAAATTGACCTTGTCCACTTGGAACCTTGTCTCAAAAATCCCAGATGTAAGAACTCTGCATCTCAAGAGGTCCTGAAACACGCACACACACACACACACACACACACACACACACACACGTTTCTAATGGGGTCTGCTGAGTATTTGGGTTAGCTGGACTGTGGGGACAAAATAAATGTGTGTGTGTGTGTGTGTGTGTGTGTGTGTGTGTGTGTGTGTGTGTGTGTGTGTGTGTGAGAGAGAGAGAGAGAGAGAGAGAGAGAGAGAATGAGTGAAAATGAGATGGAGAGAGCAAATGTGTGTGTGTGTGTGTGTGTGTGTGTGTGTGTGCGCGCGTATGAGTGTGTGTGGGTAGTTTGTACTGTAAACTAGCATGTTGCTAGAGCTGCATTCCAGGAAGCTGGGAGGTAGGAGATTTCGGACCTCCAACTACGAAAAGTGCACTGGAACGCCACTTGAAGTGGGAGATTCTAGTTGTGAAGTGGGAGTACTTTGACGTTCCCGACTTCACAGTGATGCAGTAGAATGACATCACACAACAATGGCGGCGCCCACAGACAGAAACTTGTGACACAAACTGAAAGACTGTAAATTGTATTTATCAGCATTTAGTTGTACTAAATAGTGTAATTTAATGTAATATGTTCTACAAGGACAATCATATGTGGCTATATTATCTCTCCATGAAGTTTATGGTAGGCATAAAATTGTAAACAAAATGAGTGAGGCACACATTGCTGTTAGTGGAACTGACTCTAGGCAAATAATAGCCTTACAATTGTTAGCTACTAAGTTTGCCTGGAAAGCTTTGAGGTTAGATCTCATAGGTTTCAAGTGGGATATGTCCAACATCCCAGGCTTCTGGAATGCAGCAGGTGGGTAGTTTGCACTCTGAGCTAGCATGTTGCTTATTATACCTATGGTGGGTAGTTAAGTCTGCAACTGTGAGCTAGCATGTTGCTAACTATACCTATGGTGGGTAGTTAAGTTTGCACTGTGAGCTAGCATGTTGCTAACTCTACCTATGGTGGGTAGTTAAGTTTGCACTCTGAGCTAGCATGTTGCTAATTATACCTGGTTATGGGCTAATCAAGCACTAGCTGGCTAATCACACGCTAGCTCTACACACTAGCTAGCTGTGTCTGTGGGTTCTCAGACACCTCCCAAATGTTTTAACTATTGGTTAGAATGACTATTATGCCACTAGGAGCATGTTGGAGAGGTTTACTCTGCTCCGGCGGGCTATAAATTAGAGAGAAAGAGAGAGAAGGTGTGTGTGTGTGTGTGTGTGTGTGTGTGTGTGTGTGTGTGTGTGCATATATACTGTTTATTAGTGTGTATGTGTAAGTGTGAGAGAGACAGAATGAGAGAGAAAAAGAGAATGTGTGTGTGTGTGTGTGTGTGTGTCTGGGGTTACCTGGTCTGTGGGAGTGTAGTCACTCTGCTTGACAATGTCAATCTTGTCTAAAAAGCTGAGAGGAGAGAAGAGGAAAACAGGTTAGAAGCAGTGCTTACTGTGTACATGTAACGGAGGCCAGCTAGCGCGGCTAGCTCGGTGGTAGTGTGTAAATCCTCATCACCCAATTCCATGGGCGCTTCTAACACGCTGAGTTAGAAGCTCGGGCTTTTAGCTCAGTTGGTTAGAGCATTCCACTCCCATGCCGGGAGTTTGTAGCTTGCGGGGTGGCGGGTTCGAGACCCGTGTGCGGTGCGGACCGCCACCGGCTACATACACACACACACACACAAAGAGAAGGGTGATAAAGGGAGATAGGTTGTTGAGGCAGTACTAGCAGGAGCCGCACACACCTACAGTACACACACCTACACACACACACACACACACACACACACACACAGGGTTGCTGAGGCTGTACCAGCAGTGGCCGCGCGCACACACACACACACACACACACACACACACACACACACACACACACACAGACAGACGAGAGAGAGAGAGAGAGAGAGAGAGAGAGAGAGAGAGAGAGAGAGAGAGAGCACACACACACACACACACACACACACACACACACACACACACACTGGGTTGTTGAGGCTGTACCAGCAGGCAGTACCAGTAGTGGCCACCAGATGGGGCAGAGCTTTCCTGCTAATCCAAGACCAAATGGGCAGTGAGTCAGCTAGCAGAAGGGCCCACACAAGACTCCACTACCCACAATTCAACACTACACTGCCTACAATTCAACACTACACTACCCACAGTTCAACACTACACAACACAACATTATGCCAGCACCAGAGAGTACTACATTACCTACAAGACAAGACAACATAACGCAACACAACATAACTCAGGAGGACAGACACAATGATGAATGATGATGAAAGCTGTGTTGCTTTGTTATGATTGGTTGGGCTCCAGATGGTCTACAATTTACAACATTACAAGATGCATAAACCACACACACACACAGGCAATGTGGGAGAACTCTGGGGGACTGGTCGACACACACACACACTCCGTGCTCTAGGGGGCTGTTACACACACACACACACACACACACACACACAGTGCTCTGGGGGGCTGTTACACACACACACACACACACACACTCAATTGCTCTGGGGGGCCAGTAGTGGGAATGTCTCACAGAAGGTTGAAATGTGACAGAAGAGTTGCAGGTCAGGCCCAGCATGCAGTTACACACACCAGAGGTGTACAACACATACACACACACACACACACACACAAACACACACACACACACCAGAGGTTGAAAACACAAAACACAACAGTTTTAGGGTATGTCTAGCCACAAGCAATATGGCTTCAGTGGGACGACTGTGGGGGGATTTGGTTGGACTAATCACAATGCTCTAGCTGCCGCCTAGCTTACCTAGCTTAGCAGCAACCTAGCTTACCTAGCTTAGCAGCAACCTAGCTTAGCAGCACCTAGCTTACCTAGCCTAACAGCAACCTAGCTTACCCAGCCTAGCAGCAACCTAGCTTAGCAGCACCTAGCTTACCTAGCCTAACAGCAACCTAGCTTACCCAGCTTAGCAGCAACCTAGCTTACCTTTCTTCTAATCACAATGCTCTATCTTACCTAGCTTAGCAGCAACCTAGCTTACCTTACTTCTAATCACAACAATGCTCTGCCACCTATCTTAACAGCGACCTACCTTACCTTACCTTACTTACATGTACCTTAGCAGCACCCTAGCTTACTTACATGTACCTAAACAGAAGCCTAGCTTGCCTTACTTACATGTACCTTAGCAGCAATCTACGTTACCTTACCTTACTTACATGTAGGCCTACATTAGCATCGACCTACCTTACCTTACCTTACTAACATGTACCTTAACAGAAGCCTAGCTTACCTTACTAATATCTACCTTAGCATCAACTGACCTTACCTTACTTACATGTACCTTAGCAGCAGCGAAACTATGGATCAATATAATGGTGTCACGAATAGTACCATCATCACGTAAAATGACAGCTGTCAGGCCGGTAACTTTCTAACATAGTTTAGCTTGTTCTGCCTCTACTATGTGCACAGTCATTTTAGTCAACGGTGCTGGATAAGAGCCAATATCACCATTGCATTATGGGTAGTGCGGTTTCTATTATCAATGCAGCTAGCTATATAAGTTATATGAGTCTCCTTCTCACTCACTCACACACACACACAGACACACACAAACACACAGGCCACAAGCTATGTAAGCTACATGAGTCTCCCTGCACACGCACACACACACACACACAGGCAGCTAGCTATAAGCTACATGAGTCTCCCTGCACACGCACACACACACACACAGGCAGGCAGCTAGCTATAAGCTACATGAGTCTCTCTGCACAAACTATTAGCCTGTTTATCCAGTTAGCATAGCTAGCAATTCTTATTCTTTATTTGGAAATAAAACTTTATTTGGATGCTAGTCTCCCTTAGCCAGGTGAACGCCGCCTGCTGGCTCCGCTCATTTAATTTCGTTCCTCCAGACAGCCAGGGACATTACAACAGAGTTTCGTTTTCACCGACACATATCCGTGCGGGCCAAATTCAGTGAACAGAGTGAGAAACTGAAGCCACGATATTGTGCCCGGTCATCAATAAACTCCAGTTAAGATGACAAAACATTTTTTTTATGCGTTTTAAATTAACTGCAGAAAAATGTTTCAAAACATTGCATAGTGCATAGCGCCCTCTAGAGAGGAAATGGTTGCCAATGGAGATGTTTCAGATGCTTTGCACGAAGTGATCAAATCAGGCTAAGTCTCCCTAGCCTGGCTAATAAGCCGACTGTTGACTCCGTCATACAGTCTGGAAAAATGCAATTTGGATATGACGTATCCTCTCACCTGGCTCTCACGCCTCCAACTTCCGCGTTCAGCAGTAACAGATCGCTGGCTAATTCCAATTTATTTTGACATCGTAGAGGCAATAAGTCCTGAAGATCATGGATGTTAAGGTCATGTACCAATTTTGTAAAGGTAATTTCCAATGGTTTTTCAACCTGCTCCATACGTATGTTGTTGTTTGACAGATTCAATTCTGGGTTTTTGGCAAGGGCATGTGAATTGACAATTCAATGCCAAAGACAA
>JAODXP020000012.1:18493222-18495722 GCA_027497455.2 Sardinella longiceps | reverse complement strand
ATAATTAAGTAGGATGGATACCAACACGGGTTTCCCAGTCCAACATGGCCTTAGCTACCTTAAAACTCCAGAAAAATCTCCACACCAACATGAAGACACTGGCTACCTTAAAACTCCAGAAACATCTCCACATCAACATGAAGACACTGGCTACCTTAAAACTCCAGAAACATCTCCACATCAACATGAAGACACTAGCTGTGTCCCAATTCATTGGCCGAATGCTTCTATGGCTAGATTTGTGGACCACTTGTGTCATAGTTGTGCGACTAGTACTGTTCCGTTTCGGAGGATACTTCGAATTTGGCCGACAACCCCACCCTTCTTTTCCCCCGTGGTGGGCGAAAACTACCCAACACAAATCCATTTTGGGCTGCTGATGTTTGAGACGAAAGATTCTACAGCGCAGCTCTTTAGAATCTTCGTTTGAGACAAACAAATCGCGGGTAACATAAAAAATCAAAAATGTAATGTAAAGGAATATACATTTAAATGTAAGTATTGATGGTCATCTTATGGAAAAATATTTAAACAGGGCTGTTAACACTTTGTTGTAAACATTTTCAACTTTAATGACACATTGGGCATATGGGAGGTTTCTCATGATAAACTTTAATGCTACTGGAATGTTAACGCAACTTTGACAGCTAGCGTTCATCTTGCTAAGCGACAAAGGGCTTTTTTGGTGGATTAAATAATGGCGTTAAATAATGGCACATTATAAACCCCTTGAAGGCTAGACATCTCATTTCATAAAACTGTTGGTCAGAGAAGTACTGCTCTATGCAGCCACAAAAGACCAGTGCTTAGTAGCACACACACACACACACACACTTTGAAGCATTCACACCAGAATTAGGACACAGCCACACACACTCACTCACTCTGACAAACTCACTCACTCTTTCTCTCTCACACACATGCTCTCCCCCCATCACACACCTGATGCTCCTGAGAAGAGTGAGAGTGAGTGTGTGTGTCAAGAGAGAAAGAGTGAGTGTGTGTGTCAAGAGAGAAAGAGTGAGTGTGTGTGTTAGAGAGAGATAGAGTGTGTGTGTCAAGAGAGAAAGAGTGAGTGTGTGTGTCAAGAGAGAAAGAGTGAGTGTGTGTGTTAGAGAGAGAGTGAGTGTGTGTGTCAGAGAGGGAAGTGCTTTTCTATTAGAGCCAGGTTGCATCCATGGGCGTGTCCCTGTTCTGTCTAGAGCTTGTCTGTAATTGGTTCTCCCATGGGGAAGAGGTCTGTGATTGGTTCTCCCATGGGGAAGAGGTGTGGCCCAGTGTGGCTCTCCATTGGAGTAATTAAAAGCTAATGGTGTCTCTCTCAGGCGACACACACACTCTCAGGCGACACACACACACACACACTACTCCCTCAGGTGGAGGTACCTGCTAATTACCCAGAACACTAAGAGACACACACACACGCACACACACACACACACACACACACACACACACACACAGACACACACACACACACACACACACACACACACACACACACACACACACACACACAGAGGAGGCTCCACTCTACTAGAGGCCATAAAGGATACAGCTTCTGGTGGCGTGGCTCAGCTGAGACTCGGGTCTAAGAGACAGGCTCCCGTTATTGTTTGTTTGTTTGTATGTTTGTTTGTATTTAGTTTCACGCAAGTTAGTCACAGACTTGTATGATCGTGTCTGACGTTTGTTTGGGCCGATGGATCTTATGATGTGGTGGGAGAAGAGGAAGATTGTGGGACTTTTTTTTACTGCTGTTGCTGAGTGCACCCTGCACTTGTCTACTGCAACAAGACGCCGAATGTTTGACTCTTTGAGGGGGCCTGATCAACTGCCACTGGTGCCCAGCAGAGAATAGCTGCTGTCTAACCCAGCAGAGAATGGCTATGGTATAACCCAACAGAAATGGCTGCTGTCTCTATGCCATAAGGTCATACCTGCTGTCTCTATGCCATAAGGTCATACCTGCTGTCTCTATGCCATAAGGTCATAAGGTCATACCTGCTGTCTCTATGCCATAAGGTCATACCTGCTGTCTCTATGCCATAAGGTCATAAGGTCATACCTGCTGTCTCTATGCCATAAGGTCATACCTGAACCTGGCCTGCTAAAGCGAGTTCCCAAGGAATTGGTTAGGAGAGGAAGGAATTTTCTTAAATTTGTTCTTAAATTTGTCCCATTGAAAAATGTATACTGGTGAATACAAATCTTTTTAAAATCTGCGTAAGTGGGATTTAAGAACAAATTTCTTCGTAAGAATGGTTGGTGACTGAGGCCCAATGACATTGATAAGGACTACACAAGGACTACATTACCCCCAAAACACACCACGGGGAATCGATACTGACAGAAGGAGTGTCTGTGTGTGTGTGTGTGTGTGTGTGTGTGTGTGTGTGTGTGTGTGTGTGTGTGTGTGTGTGTGTAGTTTGTGGCGTGTGAATCTCTCCAATACAAAATAAAATAAAATACAAATACAAATTAAAAGCAACTCTGGGAT
>JAODXP020000012.1:18478222-18480722 GCA_027497455.2 Sardinella longiceps | reverse complement strand
TAAGTCCGTTGGATGCCAATCGCGAGCCCTTCCAACGGTTCTGTAGTTCGGTAGCTAGCCTCCCTCGTTAAAGGTCGACGAGCAAAAATCCTTCCTTCGATATTTCGATGGCAGGTAGGGTCGCTGTGCTGTGCTGTCTGTCAGCCTAGCTTTGCATTCGGCAGAGAAGGATCTACATGTGCATGAAGAACTAACCGCGCGATCACGGCGCCACATCCACCGATGACAGCAGATTCCTCTCGTGCGGGTCGAGCTCGTGTCTGAAGAGGCGCGGATAGGCGCTTTTCTGCGGCGGATTTCGCGTATTTTCTCCGTTTTTCTCGTCACTGAATTGAACATTAAACAGTGAGAGCTCGAGATGGGTGGGGTAACGAGCTCCGCTGAACCCTGGGAAGGAGCGCGTGTGGTCACATGACAGGACTGCGCGCGCGTCACCGGCCAGCCAGCCGCGCACGAGAGCTCCAGCGGGGGAACGTGCCCTCTTCAAACAGGTCCGCGCGCAGACGCCACATGACCTTAAAAAAAGAGCGCACCACACACACACACACACACACACACACACACACACCCGCCCAACAAACGTGTAGGTCCACACAAGTCACTATCAAACACTAGTCCTTCTCTGGATTTTAAGCAGGGAGTGCGAGGCTGTGACGGTGCGCTGCAGCCTGTTTCAGACGACCAAAACAATTTAAAGTAGCCAACATCTTATGGTCTGAATGTAGTCTGGGCACACACACACATACATACACACACACACTCTCTCTCTCTCTCTCTCTCTTTATGTGTGAGGAATTAATTTATGTCTTATTCCCCTTCATTTTAACATAATGTTTTTTTCATTTAAAGTTTGTTTTAAATAACACTTTAGGTAAGCTAGCCTATTATTTGCTTTTACATGGGCTTCAAGAACAAATATTAGGTTATGCAATAAAAAAAGTGATTGAATCCAGTGTATTTTCAGAAAATAGAAAAAAATGTCTTGATGTATGTTAAAAAGTTTTGTTATTGTTTATTTTCTTCACTGCAAAGTGCAAACTTGAGACAAATAGATTCATGTCGGTAACACTTTCTATGAGCCCAGTATTCATAGAGCATTACAAATGCATTCATAAAGGGTTATGATGCATTCATAAAGGCTTATAAAGACTGACATTAGAATTCATAACTGATTATGTTCACGTGACTGTACTCATAAGTCATTATAATGTCAACATATAAACCTTTATAACTTGATGTATCACAAAGCATTATAACCTTCTTTGAACTTTTGATACTAGGGGAACATACCACTTTACTTAGTGTCTGTTATGGTGTCTTCTTCATTTTCATGAGTAATTATGTGCTCATCTTACTTAACTTAAGGTATGCACTGAGCACTTGTAACTCATCATTATGCAGCATAAACAAATTGACATATAAAAGGACAAATAACAAATTGGAGCATTATATTACTTTACGACAATTCAAGTTTTAAAGACTTATAAGATAACATTATAAAGCTTTTTGAGTATACACATGAGAATGTATAAACAGTTATGAACACTAATGTCATTAGTTATAAGACTTTATGAATGTGTTATATCCCTTTATGGATGCATTTATAATATATGAATACTGGGTTCATAGAAAGTGTTACCGTAATGTCTCTAAGGCCTTTAAGTGTTCTTGTCATCTCATCCCCTTTGCATGCAGGCCACATGTACAGAACAAGTAGGCTACATGTGATACAACATTATAGGCCCATGATACTGAAACTTTGGTAACACTATTTGAAGGTACCGTCATAAGACTGACATGACACCGTCATTAACTATGACATGACGTTGTTAAGAATCTGTCATAAACTTTATAAACCTGTCATGACTTCTGACATACCCTCACCTAACCCTAACCATGACAAATACCGGCCGGGTTACACTTAAAGACAGAAGTCAAGACAGGTTGTTACGGCCGGCTCGAAAGCCGCAACATAAAGTGGAGACGGACAACAGAGTTATCAAAAAATATAAAGATTTATTGAAATAAATAATCATAAAGGTTAAAAATCTAGGGGTAAAAATGAAAGCAGGCACCAAAGAGCATGGTGCTCTGGAAAGTGAGAGAATGCAAGCCCCACTTGAGGACAAGCACATGGCCTTTATATCCCACACCTACACCAGGTGTGGATCATTTACTTCATTTAGCCCATGCACCACCCAAAGACCGTTGCGCTGCCACTGCAAGACCAGTGGGGGTGCAGAGGGGCGTAACACAGGTGTATAAAGTTAATGACAGATTCATGACAACGTCATATAGTTAATGACAGTGTCATGTCAGTCTTATGACGGTACCTTCAAATAAAGTGTAACCGAAACGGTAAACACTGAATTCATGTGTTGCATCAGATTTCCACTCTGTGCCATCCATGATAAGCAAACCAGTCCTGTAGGTGACATATCAGTAAAAACTCCCCTGCAGTAGCCTAGTAGCAGAAGCTATGCATTGTGTTAAGTTACTA
>JAODXP020000012.1:18459810-18472310 GCA_027497455.2 Sardinella longiceps | reverse complement strand
AGCGGCTTTGAGGCGGGTTGAGGTGCAACGCAATGAGAGGCGGGTCTAAAGATCATGTACGTATGTTAGACGGGCCAAATCAACCAATCAGACCAACGAAGCATATAACGCACTATCACCAACATAGGTTGTGATAGACAGATGCCTTATCCAATCAGCAAAAACTAAACTAACGAAAACAAACTAACAAACCAAAACTTCTTCAACAGATCGTTCCCAGATGGACATGCTGGAGCAAGTTAATATTGTCAGGTTAATATTGTTGTGGACCAGTGATGCTGCATTTGTTACTATAGTGAGGGCGTGGTGGACTAGTTCCTGTGGACCAGTGATGCTGCGTTTGCTACTACTGTATAGTGAGGGCGTGGTGGACTAGTTCTACTGTATTTCTCGTTATGGCGAGAGAGCTGTGGACCAGTGATGCTGCATTTGTTACTATAGTGAGGGCGTGGTGGACTAGTTCTACTGCTTTTGTCGTTATGGCGAGAGAGCTGTGGACCAGTGATGCTGCATTTGTTACTATGGTGAGGGCGTGGTGGACTAGTTCTACTGCTTTTGTCGTTATGGCGAGGGAGCTGTGGACCAGTGATGCTGCATTTGTTACTATGGTGAGGGCGTGGTGGACTAGTTCCTGTGGACCAGTGATGCTGAATGCAGTGCTATTAAGGTCAGGGAGAGGCAGGATGCTCATGCTGTGATAAGTTGCTATGGCCAGGATACTCTGGAGCAGTGATATTTTATATAACTGTTACTATGGCGAGGGCGTCATGGAGTAGTGATGTATGTGACTGTTGCTATGGCGAGGGAGTTATGAAGCAGGGATGCTGTGTGTGTGTGTAAGTGTGTCAAGAGAGGAAGTAGGGCAACAGAGAGCCCTTCCAACACACACACACACACACACACACACACACACACACACACAGGAGTTTGGAGTTCCGCTTAAATCAAGGCCATGTCACAGAGGACACCTAGTCTCCCCCAAAATAAAGACACACACACACACACACACACACACACACACAGACCCTCATTTTAGAACTCAAATTAATTTCTCAAATCAGAATGATTAATGTGTGCTGCCTGTATCATACATACATACATGTATGTGTGCTCTCTCCCTTCTGGAAGAATATACTATACAGTTAGCCTGGTAGACAAAACTCTCCTACCTCCACACTTGACATTGTACAGTTAGCCTGGCGTCTGTTTCCCAAAAGCATAGCTGCTAACTTAGTTAAATGGACGCCAGTGTTTAACATGGGCTGTGTTTGTTAAATTAGCCAGTAGGGTCATTGGAGTCTGCAGCCCAGCTGTATAATGACCTTATTTTACAAAAGGTTTAAACAAATTTTAGGTGATTCTACACATCCTTTGTTTCAGAAGTTTGTCATGAGTAGCAGGTCAAATGGCAGAATTCTGCAGCGAGTAATCAGGACAACTAGGTACCTTAAGTCATTTGTGCCTACAGCAATTAGACTATACAACAGACCTAGTATATACACTGTAGCACTTAAAGTCAATTTCATTCTCTGCACATTCATTAATCACTTTTAACTACTCTCTATTCAACACTCTTTTTTACGATATGTCTCTGTATGTCTGCAACGTGGTATGTCTATTGTCTGTCTTGTCTTCTGTTTTATAGTAACTTGTATGTCTCTGGGAGAAGTGCAATATGGACCAAATGAGTTTCCCCACTGTGGGATAATAAAGTTTACCATGACCATTCACCTTTTTCACCTGGCTGCCATTCCAAACGAAAACGAGGCTCGGGTGGTAAACTAGCGGAAGTGCCGACGGAACGTCAATAATTTCTCACAGATGTTGGACAGAATATCTACTGCTGGTCCCCTTTCTTACTGTTAGTCAGGTGGAAAGTTGGGCAGATGAGGGGCATCCCATCTCCAGAAGCTACTTCTGATTTAACTGCTGTTTAAAGAGATCTCGTTATCTTTCTGTTCTATTGGACTTTTGTAACCTCACCCTGCCTTCTGTTTCTTGCCCTTGTATTACTTACCAGTCCTTTGCCATGTGTTCCTACCGCACGTCCTGTTGATTCCTTCCTGGTCCTCCGTGTACTCCTTGTTTGTGTTCTATCATTGTGTTCCAATCTCCACCCTTCACCTGTACCCAATCTCATTCCCTCGTCATAGGTCTCATTATTTCCTGCCATGTTTCACCTGAGGCTAATTTAGTGGTTATAACATTTTGCCAGTTCCCATTCATCTCTATGGATGACATATAAAATGCTTTGAAACTATATCATCTTGAAAAGCCACTGCTTCTTGTTCCCTTGATTAGTCCCATGTATTTAATCCCCTTTGTCAGTTCAGTTCTTGTCGGTCTTGACATGCTAGTCTACACCTTGATTGTCAGCACTGAGTTGACATTTGGATCCTACCACTTGAGTGAATCGTGACAGAATGACCGACCGCTACATTGGACCCAGCTGACGCTCTCCCTTCATCAGGACGAGGCTTGCCATCCGGTGGACCCCATTCAACAAGCCACCAGGTGAGGGGGGAGAAGATTTTGGGGAGGAGCAGTCTCCTCTGAGCCCAGTCGTTCTGGGCATAGTACTGTGGGGCTCGGCCAGTCCTAAGCCATCCAGTGCCCCAGTCCCACGCTTCTCCAGCTGGTCATGGTGTGAGGACAGCAACTGGTTGGAGGAACCAGACTATGGGGACTTGCTGAGGTCCTTTGACTAGAGGAGCAGTGCTGGTCCAGTGACAACTGGGCCAGTGGAGATGAGTGGCTGCGTCCTCCGCCAGCTGGTAACAACCAGGCCCCACCGGACTGGCGATTTTGTGTACCTGACCGAAGTACGGCCCCAACTCTGCAGGCTCAGGGGAACACACACACACACTGCAGTGGGGGAACACACGCACACACACACACACTGCAGGAGGCATGAGCAGGGGAGCAGGCCACAGCAAGGGCCTACATAGGAGTCTTGGGTTAGCCTTCGATGGTCCTTCCCACCTGTCACTGACCTACTGGGACGGAATTACACCAGGCACTTGGGTCGTGGCCACAGTGGCTCACGGCTACCGGTTGCAATTTCGACGGCGGCCCCATACATTTTCAGGGGTCAAAGTAACATCAGTGAAAGACCCTGTTGTCCGTACACATCAAGGAGCTTCAAAAGTTGCTTCTGAAAGGGGTAATTTCAGAAGTGCCAGAGGTTTTAACAATTAATTCTGGTTTCCTCGCGATTCTTTTGGCATGTGTCATCCTTTAGTGACGTTAGAGCGAGGTCCAAACAGATCGTAGATTACAAATGTAGACTTAAGGAGAAACAAGAAAAAAGTGTCAACTCATCAAACGAGTCTCTGATTGAAACATTGTTCTATG
Organism: Sardinella longiceps; assembly: GCA_027497455.2. Taxonomy (NCBI): domain Eukaryota; kingdom Metazoa; phylum Chordata; class Actinopteri; order Clupeiformes; family Clupeidae; genus Sardinella; species Sardinella longiceps. The sequence goes on along the minus strand of JAODXP020000012.1, from coordinate 18,468,956 downwards.
AGTACCATAAGCCATTTTCAGCAAAAGCAACAGAGTTCCTCCATATGATGCAACAGATTGGAGATGACTGCTAGGTAACAGTACCCAACATCTTATTTTCGGCTGGCCACTACTGGACTACAAGCGGAGACAGGGATTGTAAGCAGGCCCGTTTCAAGGTACTTGGGGGCCCCAAGCAAACAGGACATGGGGGCCCTTCATTCCCCGTAAATACTTGCATTAACCACATTGTTATAATTTTCAAACATCATCAATATAATTTTTTGTATTGTACAGTTGTCTAACTCCAGTTTAAAGTCATTTTTTGTTGGAAAAACACCACCAACTTAACCACTAAAATGATTAAACAGTCAATCTCGGGGGCCCCTTTCAGCCTGGGGCCCCAGGCAATTGCCTGATTTGCCTGCCTTGTTGCAACGGCCCTGATTGTAAGCAGGGCTCGCAGCACACTTATACTCTAGCAGAGTCTGGCATATCGTAGACAAGCAATACATTTACGGCACCGGACTCCCCAAAACCTTCCAGGAACTGCATGCACTTCAGCAAACAAGATACTCGACGGCTACCAAGTCTGCTCTCTCCAGCGATGGCCACGTGAGTCACAAATAATTCTAGTGTAGTAGCAGAGGAAGTTGCGTGTTAATGAGCCCAACGCCCATTCCAGGTGTAATCATTTGCCGACTAAGTGGATGGGCTACCACATTATAAAGACAAACGGTTAGTGCAGATGGCATTGGAAGAAATGACTACAATAAAAAATATCACCCAGTTCCATGTCAACCATAACCCTTGGTACCTTACAGTGAAATGTTATGAAAGATTATTAGGAACATAAAGATGGGCTATCTCCTTTGAAAGATATAGTCTTGTGAAAGTAAAGAATTCTGAGAAACCTGACTCCTAACACCAACACAAAATGGAAGTTGTTGATTTTCTGGGCTGATATGACAAGAAAATTGTCCCTTCATACGTTGAATGAGAGTAGTTCCATGCCATAGCAGGCTAGAAAATCACATATTGTTGATCCTAGTACTCTTTGCAACTACAGAAGAGTCAGCACAACCATCAGAATTCATAGTCACTTATGAGCAACACAGTAGTAGAGCTATAGGAGAGACAATATGAGAGATGCTAATGGTCTAAATGATCTATGCTAAGCTACAGCTAAAAGTCCTATCGACAGACAGAGAAAGGCTGAATTGACTGGAGAAAGATACAACTCAACTGTACAACTCAAAAGGGGATATTTCCCAAAATGGTGGCATATTACTTTAACAAAAGACAAGATAAAAGGACAATGACTCTGACAAACAGATGTAGTAATATGTAATATCACTATTGAACAAAATTGAACTTTCTATGCAAGCAATTGTGCAGCTTTGAAAGTATTTCTTAATGAGATTTTTTTTGCTCAGTGCACCTATGCAACAAACTATTTTTGCAAGTACAGTCACTGACAACAGAAAAACCAGTAACATGATTTTGGGTAAAATTTAGTTTTGTTTTGGAACATCAACGGACACCGCTGACCACTTGGTGAGCAGCACATGTTTTAAGATAAAGGTTTAAGGTTCTTTGAGGACATTTTTGAACGTGCACAAAGGAAGCCATTCAGATGCAGAAGAGGAGGGATTATAAAAGAGCTAAATATCTGAGACAGGAGCAATTGTCAAGATTTTGGTGTCAATGATTCTATTTCATACAAAGCTATCATACACCTTGCCCGTACCATAGCCAACAGTCCTGACCACCCTCTCAACCGGTTTTTCACTCTGTTACCATCTGGCCGTAGATACAGAGTTTTGGACTGGACAAAAGCACACTACAAGAAAAGTTTCATTCCCTCAGCCATCACTGCACTCAACAAACTGTCATGACTCATTCTGCATCTCTGGTACCCTTGCCCATGCTGTTACACAACAGTTTTTGTCTTGTGTGAGGTTCTTTCTGATGTTAAATGTGTTATGTTTAATGTGTTAAATGTTGTGGGCTGTATATATGGGATGGTGAGAAGGTGAGGAGTAATGTCAAAGTCAAAGTCAGTTTATTTATATAGCACATTTAAAAACAACAGAAGTTGAAACCAAAGTGCTTCACAACGTTAAAAGACTGGCACATATGTGCTTCCAATAAATAAATAGTTCAAAACACAGAAATGTATAAAAAAACAAAAACAGCTGTGACTTTCACCAATGTATATGGTGTTGTCTGTTTGTGGGTACTGTATTTTAAATGTTTGAAATGTCACATGCTGACTGTTTTTGTGTGAAAAAGAATATCCGGGAGGGACGGACGGACGGACGGACTGACTGTCTCATCCTAGACACTCCAGAAAAGGGGCTAAACATGCTTTAATGCAGTGCCCTTCCTCTGGGTGCTGCTCACTGGTGGGCTGAAAGAATGCTTCCATACTGGTGAACATCTGGCTGTTCTATCTTTATTCTTATGTTATGTGAGGTCCGCACATCAGCTCCAAAGTGCGGAGCACTCCGCTCGGTGTTAGCAAAGATCATGGGGTTGCATTGAAAACAATGGAACAGAATGTTGGATGCGGAACGTAGGAAGTGTCTGTGACAGTTAAAAAGAAAAAAAAAAAAAAAAACAGAACAGTTAGATTAGACCAGTGTTTCTCAAACTGTGGGGCGGGCCCCACTAGTGGGGCGCAGACACATGACAGGTGGGGCGCGAGACTTCTCTTTCCGATTGTCTGACGGCCACATCATGCCCCTCGAATTCACAGTTATTCGTCAGATACGTGCATATGACAGTAAATTGAGCTTTCCAATGGCCAAATGCTGTGATGAGGGGTTAAAGGGAAATTTGGCTTCGAATTAGTAACATGAAAATTCTAACATTGACAAAAATCCTGTATTCGCAAAGTATTCCTCACAGAGATATTGAGACAGGTGGGGCGCGAAAATTCTCTGCCCTCCAAAGTGGGGAATGACAGAAAAAGTTTGAGAACCACTGGATTAGACTCATTAGAGATTAGATAACAGCCGTACACCGGCTCCACAAAACTGTGGAGCACTCCCTTTCTAGCATTGTGTTCCATTGTTTTCAATGCAACCCCACGTACCAGCAACCTGGTCATCATCTGAATCACTGAGGATGTTTCCATCCTCCATTAGGCCTTGTGATGTCAGCGATTGCATTAACAACCAAAAGGAGACAAGTAAGCATGATAAAAAAGAAAAAAAGATGAAGAAAATTCAGGTTGAGGTTGCCGCTCAGAAAGTCCAGAAAGAACTTAAACAGAGAGACTCTGTGTGTGTGTGTGTGTGCCTTTGGTTAGGTCCAGATCTTTTTTTCAATCAGAAATGATGCAGGCGAACAGGGGAAATCACTGCTGGAAAAGAAGCCTTCTGGCTGATAAACACACACACACACACACACACACACACACACACACACACACACACACACACACACACACACACAGGCTCTTATGGACATAATGTACCAGCACACAGCAATCACTCCCCACTGACCAACAGAAGCTGCAGCAATTTTCCATCAGTCCCCTATCATCATTGGTTCCACTGTGTGGAAGAATCATTGTACACCCCAACACACACACACACACAGACACGCAAACAATCTTGTCCACTCCTCTATTAATCACACACACACTTGTCCACACCTCCAGTTATCACATGCATTGCACGTACATTCCTTGGCATTAACAAACACACAGGGATGTGGGAACTATGTAATCTTAGTGCACAAAGAACAGATGAAGTGGAATCCCTGTAGACCCCAGTGTCCTACAAAAATATGAATAATGGCTCCATCTGCTGGTGAACATGAAACAAATGGCCTGTTAGCAGATAGATAGTAATTAAATGTAGTGATATAATTTCATGGCCTAGAGAACTAGGGGAAATTGATGGATACAGCAGAAAAATGATGTGCTTCACTGCAAGTGACAACAACTAAGCCTCTACCATCTTCAAAATCTTCATTGAAGCTGTCGAGAACTTTGAGATTCCTGTGGCGGTCTGTTGTGATGGTGGTGAGAATGTGGATGTGGTTTGAGAACCTGACAGGAGTTTCATAACTGGACAACACTCCAAGGATAAAAAGGCTATGGTGAGATGTTTGGTGTGCTGTGACAGTCAACTATCTCACAATAGGCCTACTCATGCAAGTCACACACTTCAGCATGGGAGTGTGTATTATGTCCACAGTCCTATATTCCTTAAATGTGGAATATGAGTTCTTGCATGGTTTTCTGAGTGATTTCAATTTTAATCTCAAGTTGCAGGCATCTCCCCTCGATTTGCTAGCTGTCTGCCTCCTGAACACATGGTGAAAGAGTCCGGTCAAAATTTGTGGTACTATGGCGGACAAGCACCTCTGATTTTGGGGTCCGCGCTATGTTCCCACAACTCTATGGGTACGTTTCAATATGTTTCCTCAGACTCGGCCCTCTCTCCCCGGTCCTTGTGCCCCAGAAATTGTTTGAGGCTCGAGGTCATCGAGGATGTCTAGGGCTGCAACGATTAGTCGAATACGTCGACAACGTCGACTATAAAACGTAGTCGACGCAAAATCTTGTAGTCGCCTAGTCGTCATATTTATGAGGCTACATATAATTTGCATGTTAAAAGTTGATTTTCACTAATGCAAAGACGACCTGAAAGATTTCACTCGACTCTTTAGAACACTGCAATTCCCTGCCGGAAGTGTTGGGGGCAGTAACCTCATCTTTCCACTAAAATACCTGCAATAAACATGAATGATGAGAAAAGCCCTGGGTCAATTTGAGCAAGACTGCTCGTAAATAGCTCGTAAACTTGAGACCGCTATTATCTCAAATCTATTATCAGGCAAAAATAAACTTTTGGATTTTGGAGCTGCTTCATAAAGCACAATTTCTATGCATCAGAAGCAATGCAGATTGCGTCTCTGCAACTCTGCTGAACAGCAAAGCCTGCCTGTAGCCTACACGAAGCTAAAAGTTTTAAACATGAGCAAAGTACCTAGCTCGCTAATATGCTAGAAACTGAAAGGGTTTTCTTGTTAAAGTTTTTTTTGATCTAGGCTATTTAATTTTAAACCACAAGTAAAAACATACCTTAACACTGTGATTACCAAGGTGCAGACGATAGGCGCAAGTAGCCTAGCTTAGCGATCGCAAGTTCACTTGCTCTGACAGTAACGTTACCACTCAAAGTAAACAAGACTGAACAGCTAAACAATCTTATAGCCTTCCAAAATCCCAGAATGTAACATCTTAAGCATGCAAAAACTCGTGTGGAATGAGGAATAAGTCCTATTTCATGATGAAGCGTGTGTGGACACACTGACAACCTTGAAAGAGAAAAATATCTTTTTACCGTTTTTTGCTCCCCAAAACAAGACATGTGTGTGCCTATGGCAAGCCATTTTTGCTACATAGGCTTTCACAGTCAGACTACTGGAAACATTGCATGTGATGGTGGTTGCAAATAAATACACTGCTCAATTTGTAAAGATGATAATATTATAACAACAACAATAATAATAATAATAATAATAATATAATAATAATAACAATAATAATAATAATTGTTCTTGTCTTTTCCCCCTGATTTAAGTACTCTTTAGGGTGATTTCGAATAAAACAATATTTAACTCTACTAAAAACTAAAAGAATAATCGATAATCGGTGACTAATCGAAAAATTGATCTAAAGATTAGTCGACTACCAAAATAGTCGTTAGTTGCAGCCCTAAGGATGTCATCAAAGATTTTCCTTTCAGTAGCAAGATATGTAGTGATAGTTCATGTATATGGCTGCGTTCAAACAGCAGCCTGAATATATGCACAGGCACTCTCTGATACTCCTGAGGTGGTTATTTCCATGGATGCAGAGAAGGCATTTGACCGTGTAGAATGGTCTTACCTGTTTCATGTGTTGAAACTTTTTGGCTTTGGTGAGACCCTCATATCATGGATTAGGCTTTTATATACATCTCCTCTGGCTAGGGTTCGCACAAACTCTGACTACTTCTCCCTCAAGCGTGGGACTCGGCAGGGCTGCCCACTTTCTCCACTCTTATTCGCCATTGCCATTGAACCGCTGGCGGTGGCCCTAAGGTCCAGTCAGATACCAGGTATTTCAAGGGGTGGTGTCGAACACAAGGTGTCCTTATATGCTGATGACCTGCTTCTCTTTGTCTCAGACCTAGATAGAGCGTTCCCTCTTGTCTTAAACTTGCTGCAGGAGTTTGGTCAAATTTCAGGCTATAAGCTAAATTTTCATAAAAGTGAATTAATGCCCATTAACAGTGCAGCTGTGGCTTATCCATTATCTGACTTGCCTTTCAAAACAGCTCTTGAACATTTTAATTACTTGGGTGTTTGCATAACTAAAAACTACTCAGACCTATATAAACACAATTTCTCCCCTCTCCTGGCTAGGCTGACTCAGGATCTCCACCGTTGGTCTCTCTTGCCTCTCTCTCTGGCAGGGCGGATAAACTGTGTTAAGATGAATGTGCTTCCCAAATTTTTATATCTCTTCCAATGTATCCCTATTTTCCTCACTAAACGTTTCTTCCACTCACTTGACCAAACGATTTCCCACTTTCTATGGAACAAGAAGGCTCCTAGAATTAAAAAGACACTTTACAAAAACCAAAAGACCTGGGTGGTATGGCCCTCCCCAGCTTCTTACTTTATTATTGGGCAGCAAACATTAGAGCCTTGTTACACTGTTGCTACACTGATGATCAATCTCCCTCTTGGCTACAGATTGAGGAGGCCTCATGTGGTCCATCATCCTTGTTATCTCTCCTGTGCTTCCCTACATCTATATCACCGTATGTACATTCAGATAGTATTGTTGTGAAGAACTGTCTTAAGGTCTGGACACAGTTTAAACAACACTTTGGGCTGCGATCAATACCTGGTCTGGCTCCAGTATACCCTAATCCACTGTTTGCCCCCTCTAATATTGATCATGCCTTCTTAATCTGGAAAGACAAAGGAATTTTTTTCTTTTAACCATCTTTACATTGATCATAAATTTGCCTCCTTTGGTCAATTAGCAGAGGCCTATAACTTGCCTTCAACCCACTTTTTTAGGTACCTGCAGATAAGACATTTTGTTCGTAACCATTTTCCCAGTTTCCCCAACACACCTCAACCAGAGCTTATAGACACCATTCTGAAAATTAACCCACGCCAGAAAGGTACTATATCAAGAATATACCACTCTCTTCTCTTACATCAATCTTCAACCACTGATGCTTTGCGCTGTGCATGGTCGGACGATCTGAGCGTAGAGATAAGCCCTGCGGTGTGGGAGCATGCTCTAAAGTGGGTCCACTCATCCTCTGTCTGCGCCCGGCATGGAGTTTTACAATGTAAAGTAGTGCATAGGGTTCACTGGTCCAAAAGTAAACTAGCTAGAGTATTCCCAGGTGTAGACTCTAGTTGTGACCGATGCCATCTAGGACCGGCCAGTCTGGGTCACATGTTCTGGGACTGTCCTGCCCTTGCATTGTTCTGGGAGGGTGTTTTTGACACTCTCTCAGTCATCACATCTACCAACATTTCCCCTTCACCTTTGGTTGCCTTATTTGGTGTCATGCCTATTGGCCATTCGTTACCATCTTATTTTTGTGAACTTGTGGCCTTTCTTTCCCTCCTAGCAAGGCGCGTCATACTGTTGCATTGGAAGAACCCACACCCCCCCTCTCATTCTTATTGGATTAGGGATGCCCTCCACTTTATGAAGCTGGAAAAAATTAAATACTCTTTACGTGGGAAATCAACTAAATTCTGTAAGGTCTGGGAGTCCTTCTTAGATCACGTCAGGTCTCTTCAGCTGGATGCTGCCGCCTGTGATTAAGCTGACTCTATGATGCACCACTGCCCTGTTTCATCTAGTCTTTTGATGGTACATGTTAGCAGCCCTTTTGATGGTACATGTTAGCAGCCCCTTTGTTTTTATTATTATTTTTATTTTTATTATTATTTGTTTTTTTTTAGTTAACACGTGTTATTCAGTGACACATGATATTATATATAGGCCTATGTATTGTAACTGTTTACATAATTGCAGTTTGTGTGTGTGTGTGTGTGTGTGTGTGTGTGTGTGTGTGTGTGATTGAGTTGGGAGAGGGGCGAATGAGCATAAGCATATACCTCCTGTGATAGGTCACTGCCTTTATCAGTGTTTGTTTTGTTTTTTGTTGTTGTTTGTTTGCTTGTTTGTTTTGAGTTTTGAGTTTGTATTCTTTTTCTTTTTCCAGTTGTCTGTTTAAGTTGGGAAGGGATGGGTTGGGGAAGGGTGTGTTGTCCATTGTTTTTGTATGAGAATTTCTATAAATAAATCATACATAAAAAAAACAAAAAAAAAACAGCAGCCTGAAGTGACCCAATTTTTTCACACCTATGTGACGTGTATTCGATGTTTTAATGCCCCCAGAAGCAACAACTAGCTAGTGGTTTTCTCCGGCCTGCACAAACGTCTCAAAATACTGCTCCCTGGCAATCATTCCATTTTTTAATGATGTTGCAATATACTTTGGGTCCTTACCACACCAAATTTCTCCTTTTTAATTGTTTGCAATCAAGGTGTGAATGTAATTTTATGCAATAATGTAAAAAGTGCTCCAGGAAAGCATCACATACCCCACCTTTAATTTCTTAAACATTGCAAAATAATTTATTGATGATGATACAGTAATTTGTGTATCATTGTTTAAGAGGTTAATGAAGTCAGAGCAACAGAGCTAAGGCAAATATGAGTCAAAGGTGAAACTTATTCCATCTTCATGTTACTTTTGTCTGCTGTCCATTGTTTAACTGAATCAAATACATCATTTGCCATCTCCATATTTAGTCTGAATGCATTCACTACTGCTTCTTTTGCAGTTGTTGCATCCTTTGCTGCCTCAGCCCCTAAAATACCTCCCATTATTGCCCCACCTACAGCACCTCCCAATATTGCCCCACTTACAGCAGCTCCCACTATTACCCCAGCTCCACCAGATTCAACTGTAGCAGCAAGTGCAGCTGCAGCAATCATTTTGGAATGTCTAACTATTTTCACTGCAGCCATGGCAGCTACAACAATTGTCACACCAACACCTACGAAAGCACCAAAGAAAATTAGCTGTTAAGTAATAATGTGAATTTGGGAACGGAAG
>JAODXP020000012.1:18354302-18459710 GCA_027497455.2 Sardinella longiceps | reverse complement strand
CTATTGCACGGATTTGGATGACATTTTACCAAGAGTAACAGATGGTCCTTATTCCTCAGTAGTGGTTTTATTTATTGATGACCCCCCAGATTTTTAGGGTGTGTGTAAAGAAAACATGGCCATTCCTCTATTCACAGGACCTCACATTTTATTAGCTCTGTCAACATAGGCTACATGTTGTATTTGGAGATTCACCATTTTCAGAGTAGGCTACAGAGTGGTAGTAGAATGACATCCAGCTGGCTTACTATGACTCAAATGTGAACAAGCTTAAATGTAATATATAGCGACCTACATCGATGTGGAGATACTCCTATTACCATAAAACACACCTTAAAGCAGTGACAGCATACCCCAAATTGTAAAATATACAAGCTGAAAAGTGTGACTATGAGATTCTCAGGAAGGAGAAGCAGAAACTTTACCTTGGTGTGAGATGACCAGACCAGAAGCTGTTGCAGTATCTACAAATTTCTTAACACCCTAGGTTTAGGTGATTGAAAACAGAGATTACAAAATTTGGACACTTTTGACCTTTTTTACAACCTTTTGACACTTTTGAGTTTTTGACGCAACAGCTTTTTGTTACCAAAAAAAAAAAAAAAAAAAAGAAAGAAAAAAATGAAGTTTGTCTTGCAAATGCCGCTGCTTCTGGAATTAATTGTAGTGGTGATTATTCACACCACAATTCATGGTATATATTATGTGTGTGTGTGTGTGTGTGTGTGTGTGTGTGTGTGTGTGTGAGAGAGAGAGAGAGAGAGAGAGAGAGAGAGAGAGTGTTGCTGTTGTATAGTACGTTAAAGGAATACTCCACCTCTTTATGAAAACTGGTTATTCACCCCCTTTCCTGGAGTTACATATGTGGGTAAAAGCATTGTGGTCTCAGTGCTTGTATTTTCCTAGTATGGCATGCCCAATTTCACCCATTTTTTAGCTTTAGCTTAGCATAGGCGCTGGAATGTAATGTTGTCAGATAGCAACTCTTTGGCAACTTTACTTTCCAGCGCCTATGCTAAGCTAAAGGTACAATTGGGGTTGCCAGACTAGGACAACACATGCACTGAGACCAAAATGCTTTTACCCACATATGTAACTCCAGGTGAGGGGGTGAATAATCAGTTTTCATAAAGAGGTGGACTATTCCCTTAAGTCATGTTTGGAATGTGATTGAAAATGCTGCTGTTGATGTATGTCCATACGCAATATATTATTGCAAATTAGGGTGATTCTGGTGGAGCCTTTGTTGTGCTAAAAATCTGAGAGGTTTGTCCAGGATGGGATCGTGAGTTGTGGATTTGTTCCTTGTGCCCATTATGGCTACCTCACTGTCTTCACACATGTGCATAGCCACATGAAGTTCATCAAGAGCTCCATCCGCAAATACAGATGAACCACAACGCCATCTTGTGGCCATATATGAAAAGGAGCTTCATCGCCGTCTGATATTTCTCTTTTTCCATCTCTCTCCTATTTCAAATATTGCAAATAGGCTGACACCATTCACAAATTGCACTGCATTTTTTTTTTTTTTTTTTACAGTATTGGCCTGTGGCCTTCAGTTTCACGAGTGTTAAGGTAAAGTTATGCAGGAATTCTTTTTTAGTAGTTTGATGGTCTAATAATCAGAATGTATCTGAACTTTGACATATAGTTAGTGAACATTTCAGTTAAAATGAAAGCAATGTAAACACATTGAGTCGAGTTTTAAAGATTTTATTCAAGTGCAGGCAGTCACAAAAGAAGTGAGTCCCTTCCCTCTCCTGAGCCGAAAAGGAACCTCTGAACACAAAAGATTTTTATCAGAAAAATGAGGTTTTCTTTTTCAATGAAACTGTTGCAAATCAATCAATATTCCATCATTTTCTGCTACATACCATTCTTTGCTAATCACTCCATCTCTCCTGCAAGTAATGAGGCATGGGGCCTCGAAAGGCGTATGGTACGTTTCAGTCCCGATTGTAACAGTCAGTAACAACAGCTGTGGATAATCTGGATCGATGTTGATTTTGATCTTCACATCAGGCTGCTGTTCCTCCACCTTATCTGTTGGGAGATTTTGTGAGGTTAAAATCAAAAACCTATTAAGTAGTGTGTCTGAACAGTGTCTGTTTGCTTCTGTTTGTCTCACTGGCAGATCTACACGCCTTGTACTTACCAGGAGTGCTGTCTGGAGCATCCGGGTTGACCCTTCTCAACTCCTCTGCGATCAGGAGTTTTCGCAGGTTCTTTTTTTTCCTCTTGGAGTCATCAAGAGCGACACCCAGCGCCTCCAATTGGGTGATGAGTTGGGCCTTATTATATTTCTTCACCCTCTTCTTAATAAGGGCCCTTGTCCCATCCTCATACCGCCTTGCTGCAAAGCAGCATCGCAAACACAAAGGAATCCACATCATCAAATCGTAGCAATATCCACCATAAAATGAAAAATATCACCAGCTCTCTCTCAAACTCATCAAAGACTGAGCAAAGATTTCAGAACTCTGAACTATGTAGATTTCAGAACTCTGTTGTTCTAGAACATGCTAGTGTTTCCTAGATATGTTTATGACCTCACACAATGTGTTTCCTAGATATGTTTATGACCTCACAGAATGTTTAAATATGAAGTTTTGTGTTGGTCATAAAAGCAATGTTCCATGGAATGTTGTCAAATGAATGGTCTCTTGATGGCTATTTTATTTAGTGTGCATTCACTGGGCCCACATGTTAACACAGAAAGTATTCAACTACCCTCCCAATTTGGATTCAATAAATCAATCATTTTATAACTACAAACAGCTCAAACCCAACCAGAAGTGACGCGACCAAGGACTATTTTCAATGCAATACAAATGAGATTCCTGGAACTCTTGTGAATTTTCAATACATTTGATATGATGAGAGGTGAATCAAAGACAGTCCTGACAGGATTCTGTTACTCTGGCCTTACTGAGTGTAGTGTAGCCTAGGTGCACTCGAAAGGGCCACTGGGGGTAGCTGCTTGTCTGCTGAATCCACAACTGTCACCAGTCGAACCTGCGACCGAAGGAGGTCAGTGATTAACCGCAACAGTCCTCCGCTCTAACTGACCGTGATTGAAGGCTTCTTGACAGAGGCAATGCGCTCAACCTTTTCCCTATAATGTTGGCCATGTTGTGTAACAGGACAGAGCGCCAAAGTGAGAGTGTAGCATGTTATAAATAACTCAAAAGTCAAAAAGTAGTCCTATTGCACGGATTTGGATGACATTTTACCAAGAGTAACAGATGGTCCTTATTCCTCAGTAGTGGTTTTATTTATTGATGACCCCCCAGATTTTTAGGGTGTGTGTAAAGAAAACATGGCCATTCCTCTATTCACAGGACCTCACATTTTATTAGCTCTGTCAACATAGGCTACATGTTTTATTTGGAGATTCACCATTTTCAGAGTAGGCTACAGAGTGGTAGTAGTGCTGAATGACATCCAGCTGGCTTACTATGACTCAAATGTGAACAAGCTTAAATGTAATATATAGCGACCTACATCGATGTGGAGATACTCCTATTACCATAAAACACACCTTAAAGCAGTGACAGCATACCCCCAAATTGTAAAATATACAAGCTGAAAAGTGTGACTATGAGATTCTCAGGAAGGAGAAGCAGAAACTTTACCTTGGTGTGAGATGACCAGACCAGAAGCTGTTGCAGTATCTACAAATTTCTTAACACCCTAGGTTTAGGTGATTGAAAACAGAGATTACAAAATTTGGACACTTTTGACCTTTTTTACAACCCTTTGACACTTTTGACTTTTTGACGCAACAGCTTTTTGTTACAAAAAAAAAAAAGTTTGCCTTGCAAATGCCGCTGCTTCTGGAATTAATTGTAGTGGTGATTATTCACACCACAATTCATGGTATATAGTGTGTGTGTGTGTGTGTGTGAGAGAGAGAGAGAGAGAGAGAGAGAGAGAGAGAGAGAGAGAGAGAGAGAGAGAGAGAGAGTGTTGCTGTTGTATTGTACGTTAAGTCATGTTTGGAATGTGATTGAAAATGCTGCTGTTGATGTATGTCCATACGCAATATATTATTGCAAATTAGGGTGATTCTGGTGGAGCCTTTGTTGTGCTAAAAATCTGAGAGGTTTGTTCAGGATGGGATCGTGAGTTGTGGATTTGTTCCTTGTGCCCATTATGGCTACCTCACTGTCTTCACACATGTGCATAGCCACATGAAGTTCATCAAGAGCTCCATCCGCAAATACAGATGAACCACAACGCCATCTTGTGGCCATATATGAAAAGGAGCTTCATCGCCGTCTGATATTTCTCTTTTTCCATCTCTCTCCTTTTTCAAATATTGCAAATAGGCTGACACCATTCACAAATTGGACTGCCTTTTTTTTTTTTTTTTTTACTGTATTGGCCTGTGGCCTTCAGTTTCACGAGTGTTAAGGTAAAGTTATGCAGGAATTCTTTTTTAGTAGTTTGATGGTCTAATAATCAGAATGTATCTGAACTTTGACATATAGTTAGTGAACATTTCAGTTAAAATGAAAGCAATGTAAACACATTGAGTCGAGTTTTAAAGATTTTATTGAAGTGCAGGCAGTCACAAAAGAAGTGAGCCCCTTCCCTCTCCTGAGCCGAAAAGGAACCTCTGAACACAGAAGATTTTTATCAGAAAAATGAGGTTTTCTTTTTCAATGAAACTGTTGCAAATCAATCAATATTCCATCATTTTCTGCTACATACCATTCTTTGCTAATCACTCCATCTCTCCTGCAAGTAATGAGGCATGGGGCCTCGAAAGGCGTATGGTACGTTTCAGTCCTGATTGTAACAGTCAGTAACAACAGCTGTGGATAATCTGGATCGATCTTGATTTTGATCTTCACATCAGGCTGCTGTTCCTCCACCTTATCTGTTGGGAGATTTTGTGAGGTTAAAATCAAAAACCTAGTAAGTAGTGTGTCTGAACAGTGTCTGTTTGCTTCTGTTTGTCTCACTGGCAGATCTGCACGCCTTGTACTTACCAGGAGTGCTAGCTGGAGCATCCGGGGTGACCCTTCTCAACTCCTCAGCGATGAGGAGTTTTTGCAGGTTCTTTTTTTTCCTATTGCAGTCATCAAGAGGGACACCCAGCGCCTCCAATTGGGTGATGAGTTGGGCCTTATTATATTTCTTCACCCTCTTTTTAATAATGGCCCGTGTCCCATCCTCATACCGCCTTGCTGCAAAGCAGCATCTCAAACACAAAGGAATCCACATCATCAAATCGTAGCAATATCCACCATAAAATGAAAAATATCACCAGCTCTCTCTCAAACTCATCAAAGACTGAGCAAAGATTTCAGAACTCTGTTGTGTTCTAGAACATGCTAGTGTTTCCTAGATATGTTTATGACCTCACACAATGTGTTTCCTAGATATGTTTATGACCTCACAGAGTGTTTAAATATGAAGTTTTGTGTTGGTCATAAAAGCAATGTTCCATGGAATGTTGTCAAATGAATGGTCTCTTGATGGCTATTTTATTTAGTGTGCATTCACTGGGCCCACATGTTAACACAGAAAGTATTCAACTACCCTCCAAATTTGGACTCAATAAATCAATCATTTTATAACTACAAACAGCTCAAACCCAATCAGAAGTGACGCGACCAAGGACTATTTTCAATGCAATACAAATGAGATTCCTGGAACTCTTGTGAATTTTCAATACATTTGATATGATGAGAGGTGAATCAAAGACAGTCCTGACAGGATTCTGTTACTCTGGCCTTACTGAGTGTAGTGTAACCTAGGTGCACTCGAAAGGGCCACTGGGGGTAGCTACTTGTCAGCTGAATCCAAAACAGTCTCCGAAGTCTGACACAGTCGTGATTGCATTGTGGGCAGTGCTACCTGGAAGGCACAGTTGAGGGCAAAATATACCAAAGACCTTGTTCCCATAGATAAGAATATAGATGAAAAAATATATATTTTACAATTTGGTATATTTTGGGCTCCAAAATTGGTTATTTTACCAAGACTATCCTAATTTTTGTCATATTTACTTTCGTTTCCATAATTCAACTTAAACAATGACTCTGGGACTAGGGAATGTGTGCATGTGTGAATTTTGTGTGATTGGTATTCTACACTATAAATCAAAGTTGTGTTAAAGGTATAATCCGGCGTGAATCAACACCTAGCCCTGCTGTTTTATACTAAGCGCTGAAAGCTACCTCAATGATAAAATTTTGTGCATCGTAGACCGAGTTTGCGAAACGGCAGCTAACACTAACTGAATGAGGCATGTAAAAAACGAAACCTAATCGATTTGCTTTTGTTTTGAAATGCCCCATTCTGTTAACGTTAGCTGCCGTTTCGCTATCTCAGTCTGCCTTGCATGAAATCCAGTGATTGAGGTGGCCCTTGGCACTACAAAACAGTAGGACTATGTGTTGATTCACGCCGGCTTTCTCCTTTAAGGCTCTTTGTTTTACCAGTATAGCAAGTTCATGTTGGCTCCAGGCACTAACAGATACTGCACACAAAACTTTCACTGAGATTTTTTTTTAAAATGATGAGGCAACAAATGAACATGAAACAAGTGTGGACGTGTTAAATGTGGAATGTAGCCACTGCTCTTTGTTTTCTCCGTCAGTCTTCTATCATATTTGATATTTTTAAGACTACAGAGACAAATTTATTCACAGAGCATACGACTATTCTGCTGTTCAGTGGGTGGATTACAGATACTGTGCTTGCGGTTAAAAATACTGTAGCCTAATCTGCTCAAAATGGTGATCACTTCGCCCGCAGCACCTCACGTTTTACTAGCTCTGTCAATGTACGTCATTGGAAATAGATCTACACAGTTTCCAGAGTACAGTGTGGTGGTCATGCTGGATGACGTTCAGCTGGTCTATTATTCAAACAAATGCAAGCTCATCTACAGGAACTATGAATCTGACCACAGGGAAGAGGAACAACAGGATGCTACATATTTATTTGGACACGATTACAACAACTTGAGAAACAAGGCTTTGTCAGCAAGAGAACAAATCAGTGCCAACCATGGTATGTGAGTATGAGTTGGTGAGCCTGTTTAGCTGATTTAGGCTTGATAACCCTGTGTAGATTGGTTAAAAGTAAACTCCAAATCCCACTGATTGTGCTGTGGTGTTAAGACTTCAGATGATCACTGGTAAAGCGTCAAAAAATGTAAAATGAAGAGGCGCTGCAATTTTTGTTGATTGCAGATTCTTTTGTTAACAATTCTCAGACTGCTTGCATTTTCAGATCTTCATCAAGTCAAGTGCAATGGAATTCCTTGCTACTTTGATCAAAGAGGAAATGTTTTGCCACACTCAAGCAGTTGGTTGTTTATATTGCAGTTTGTTTGTTTTTTTTACTGCTGATGAATGAAATGCATTTAGCTGTCTTTAAAGTTCTTGCTCTATTACAATGAATCATAGGATAATCTATCCAATATAATATCATTTACATTTTGTTAAATGCCAGTTGAATTAATTTCTCTCAGGTGAATGTTGTGTTATCCTAAGAGTTGTGTTAGATCAGCCAACTTAATGTTTCATTGAAAGACTTCAATCTCCATTTTTGTCTTGGTAACTGACATCAGAAAACTACAGTATGTTTACAAATAGTGCTGCAAATGTTTGAATGATTTTGGATTTGTCAGGCAGGCGACTTCACAACTGTCTGGTTCACCTTTACAGGCACATATGTTGTGCAAAGGCAGTCTAGCTGTGTGGATCAGAGGGACGTCCCAGTCAGGGTGCAAGATGCGTTTGATGGCATGCTCGAAGAGGAGGTCAGTTTTGACACTCAGGATAACCGCCTGAATGTGAAATCAGAAGGTCTTTGGAAAGCAATGTGGGACGAGAAAAAGAGAATTCTCCGTGAAAGGCCGTATGCACAATACAGTGAAATCTGCTTTAGGACTCTCAAGAATGCTCTGCGCAAAATGAGAAATTGCACAAAAGGTCAGGATACTTTATAGGCTACACTCCGTAGATTTTAGAAGGTGCACTTATGTTCAGTTCAGTCAAAATCATCTGTCATTTGATTACAGCCAAAAGAAAAATAAAAGCAAAAAAAAAAAAAAAAAAACATTGGCAGAAATTGACCTTGGATGGTCAAGGACTATGAACTAACGTCTGCATTATGTTATTTGGGTGAAATTATATGGTTGGTCCTGAATTTAATTTATGTTTATCAGTGAAACCTTCAGTGGAATTCTTCCAGAAGACACTCCCAGAAGGTAGAGGAGCTAAAGTCACCTGCCTGGCCACTGGTTACTACCCCTGTCACATCAACCTGACCCTGCTCAGAGACGGCCAGCCTGTGTCTGACCACCAGACCACTGGAGGGGAGCTGCTACCTAATGGAGATGAGACGTACCAGATGAGAAAGAGCCTGGAGGTCAGCGCAGAGGAACTAAGGGAGAAACACAACTACACTTGCATTGATGAACACAGCCTGGAGAAACAGACCATTCATTTAGGTAAAGCAATGTTCAGTGTAAATGCAATAGCCATGATAATTAAATTAGTCTATGATACTTGTTTTTTTCTTATAAGGTAGGCTACTTTGATTACAATCCTAATGTTAAAATAAAATTAAAAGGAATGATATGAAGTTAATCTTTGTAATCATTATCAAATCACACATACAGATTAACCAATCACATGGTCCCACCAAAAAATATAGTCCTCAGGCTACACTGTAGGCCCGCACATACTACCTGTGATTCTGCATGAAATCTCGTGATCAATGAAATTTTTCATTGTTGTGATAACTAGACAAATATTAGTTCACTGAGTTGTAGTAGCATACTTGATCATTCCATTGGTTGTTGTAAAACATGTCACTGTTATGGTCTAGGCGGCTCATCCATAATGCCAGTTGTGTTGATCTGTGTGCTGGTGTTCATCTGTGTGGCTGGAACCATAATGGCCTGCATTATACGCCAGAGGAAACAAAGAGGTAAGACTGGATTGGGGGAAACAATATACATGCAACAGCCATCTAATTATCGCCTTCACTTCACACACACTCACACACACACACACACACACACACACACACACACACACACACACACACACACACACACACACACGCTACAGTACATGCAATGATAGGCTGCTGCATCGGAATCGGAATGATAGGCTGCTACACCGTTCTGTGAGACGGTCATTATCGTGGAGAATCTCCCCAAAGAGTGATGCAATGCATAGATAACATTGTTTATCACTACTTTAATGGCAACATTAATGAAGATGGACAATACCGCCAACAAAAAAGCATTGTTTTATGTTAACTCTTCTTTTTTGAAAACTGTATAACAATGTGTCAGTACACATTACGTCAGGTGGTCGCCAGGGTAGCTATCTACACTTGCCCCAAAACACATCTGTAACACCCACAAACGTAATAACTTCCCACAAACGTAATAAACCACAAACGTAATAAAAATATGCACTTTTAAAATGTAATAATCCTGCAAACGTAATAATCTCCCATAAACGTAATAACAGTCGCCTACTGTTAACGTAATAAAAATTTTTTTGCAGGAAATTATTACATTGGTGGGAACATGAAAAAACTTATTACATTACCCTCCCATAAACGTAACAAAACACAGATTTGGTGAAATTATTACCGTTTTATCAGATGTAGGACTTATATTTGTCAGTGAACTTATATCTCTAACCATGTAGCCAGCTGTCAAAGCTTAAAACCTGATACAGTGGCATGCTGCATATGTTTATTCCCTCAATTGTTTTTTATATGCAGTTTTTCCTAAAGAACTACCTGACCCGTGGCATTGAGGATGATGAAATGTTTATGAACTCTGAGCCTAAATCAAAACTTAAAAAAGCTTAACTTAAAAAAAAAATCTTCACTATTTTTTATTTTTATTTTTTATTTTTTCTAAATTTACTAAAGATGTGGACCCTGGACCACACAAAGGCTTCGGCTTGGTACATGTAAACTGTACGAATCTCTGACTTCAAAAATTCCACACAACTCAAATGAAAACTAGATGTACCGCATGGCGGTACAAAATATGACCGCCGCTCAGTTCTGCACATTCTCTGCCCTGTGTGTGTGTGTGTGTGTGTGTGTGTGTGTGTGTGAGACAGTAGGCCTATCATCCCAAACCAGTAACCCTTCACTTAATAGCACCAACTACAGGTCAATGGTTGTACACTGTACAGTCATTAAATGTACATACAAATTCATTTATTTTATAGCCCCCCATGGATGAAATTCCACAAAACGTGACATATTCCCACAAAATAACTGAAAGGAAAATAAAGGTCCGCAACACTGTTTGATGCTCCCAAGAATTCAATAGCACTACGTGCTAGTCTAGTTGTTGTGCTATTAAATTCTTGGGGGCATCAAACAGTGTTGCGGACCTTTATTATGACCGCCGCTGCGTAGCAAGGGCAGCGGTCATATAATGATTGCCAAAGTTTTTTTTTTTTTTTCTCCCGTCATTCCCGGGACACCGTAACACCGGGGCACATGAAACTTGGTGGGCATGTAGCCCCAGTAGACTTTTACGGAAAAATTTAGTTTGGTCCCTGGGGGCCACTCCATCTTTGCGTGGCCCCCCTGTGAAACCCAAAAAATGCAGTTTTTCCTAAAAAACTACCTGACCCGTGACATTGAGGATGCTGAAATTTTTATGGAATGTTGGTCTCAAGAGCCCACATCAACTTAGCTTATAACCAGTCATTTGTGATTTGCACCCCCATGGTAAAAAATTAAAATGCAATATTATACTACTTTAATTGCCCCTATCTTTAGATCAGATGTTATAAACTTCACCAAATTTAATGTGTATGATGAACCTGACATCTTGTGGGAATATGTCAAGTTTTGTGGAATTTCATCCATGGGGGGCTATAAAATAAATGAATTTATATGTACATTTAATGACTGTACAACCATTGACCTGTAGATGGTGCTATTAAGTGAATGGTTACTGGGTTACAAAATGATCATTTACATCACATGTGCTCATATATAACTACATATACACAAGCACACATGCGCACGGGTACACACACACACACAGTACATACTGTACACACAAGCACACATGCGCACGGGTACACACACACACACACACACACACACACATACACACACACACACACTCTTATACTTGTACACAAAAGCAAACTCACTCATGCAGACACACATTTATAACATGAGAGAGATACAAACAAGTTGACAAGCATCATATATGCAGAGAATGTGCAGAACTGTCATATTTTGTACCGCCATGCGGTACATCTAGTTTTCCTTTCAGTTATCATATGTTTGGTCCAGCACCTGTGCCACCGATGTGTGTGCATTCTCTGACTTTTTTTATATTCCCACAAGATGTCAGGTTCATCATACACATTAAATTTGGTGCAGTTCATAACATCTGATCTAAAGATAGGGGCAATTAAAGCAGTATAATATTGCATTTTCATTTTTTACCATGGGGATGGCAAATCACAAATCACTGGTTATAAGCTAAGTTGATGTGGGCTCTTGAGACCAACATTCCATAAACATTTCATCATCCTCAATGCCACGGGTCAGGTAGTTCTTTAGGAAAAACTGCATATAAAAAACAATTGAGGGAATAAACATATGCAGCATGCCACTGTATCAGGTTTTAAGCTCTGACAGCTGGCTACATGGTTAGAGATATAAGTTCACTGACAAATAGTCAGTCCTACATCTGATAAAACTGTAATAATTTCACCAAATCTGTGTTTTATTACGTTTATGGGAGGGTAATGTAATAAGTTTTTTCATGTTCCCACCAATGTAATAATTTCCTGCAAACGTAATAATTATTACGTTTGTGGGAAATTTTTTATTACGTTAACAGTAGGCGACTGTTATTACGTTTATGGGAAATTATTACGTTTGCAGGATTATTACATTTTAAAAGTGCATATTTTTATTACGTTTGTGGTTTATTACGTTTGTGGGAAGTTATTACGTTTGTGGGTGTTACACACGTCTTCACTTATGGTTGGTGGGAGTCATGCTAACACTGGTATAAACATTGTATCTCACCACAGATACACTTTTTGGTTACAAAACCCATGTTTTACAGACTTAATATTTCTTGTCTGATTTAAAAATATATCAAGTCACAAACCCCAAATTTATTAGTTTAAGACAAAAACAGTATATCGTTGCTTTAAGCACCACCGTGTTTCCTTAAACATGTCAGAATGGGGCACCGAGTGCCTAAAGGCCAATTCAGACTGAAGATCCGTGACGAGAGTTTCTAAGTTTTAGAACGTTGCAGGTTTTCAGAATGTTGCAGCCCGTCTCGTTGCGGATCTTTGGTCTGTAGCCACTTTAAGGGGGAATAATGGTCCTGAAGTGTTCAGAGGTCACCAATGCATCCTTGGAAAAATGGACGATTTAAGAGAAAATATGCCTACTTGAATAAAATGCGAACTTTTGAATTGGAACAGAACTTCGGCTGTGTTTTCTGACGTTTCACAAGTCCATGAGCATGCAACAGAGGTGGAAAGTACAGTAACTAATTACATTTACTCAAATTACTGTAATTAAGTAACTTTTTTGAGTAATTTGTAATTTCTTAAGTATTTTTTAAAATAGGTAATTTTACTTTTACTTGCGTATATTTTGAGGCAAGTATTGTACTTTGTACTTCACTACTTTTTTGAAACCTCCCTGATTACTGAGTAAAAAAATCCATGTGAGGAAAAAACATTTGGCTTGAACCGAAAGTTAATACAGACTATTTACTGTAGCTTAAAGCTGACCCTGCTTCTTGTAAATGTTGACAATAGCCAAGCAACCTGTGGAACTGATTAATTGAAAAGCAAAGGAAATCCTTGGCCAATAACTACAACTCCTAGGATTGAATACATTTCTTATCTAAAAAACGGAAAACTTTGAGTTGTGATTGGCATGTAGGCCAATGTAAGTGCTCTCTCAGTCATGCCATCTACAGTAGCTGTTGTATTACTTGTAAATAACACTGTACGTACACATTTGTTTTTTTTTAGAATTGTGAGAAGGGGGGCTTGACACAGCCACTACCCTTTGGTTACTGTAATGTCATTGACCAAACATTCATTCATTCATTCATTCATAACGAGTTTGCTTGTGGTTACTGAGCAGGTGGTTTATGAATTCTTGGGGTTGCTAAAGCAACCAAGCAACACCCTAGCATTGCTTTTGATTATGATTTCTTAATATATATATCAAATAATTGAAAGTAACTAAATAACCTGTACTTTAAGTCAATTTTAAATGAAGTAATTTTTACTTTTACTTGAGTAGATTTTAAGCAAAGTAAAGATACTTTTACTTAGTTACAATTTTTCTGTACTTTTTCCACCTCTGGTATGCAAGTACAGAAAATGTAAAAAAAAAAAAAAAAATAGAAATGGCCTGAGTGTGTGTGTATGATATGTGTAGCAGAGGTCAGTATTACCGCTAACAGGTCTTGAACCCGCCACCTTGTCAACTACAATGCCTATGACCATGGAGTCGAAGTTTATTATCACTGAGCTGAAATGCCTAGGCTGCCAATTCACAGGTTTAGAAGCATTCTAAGTGCTTGGGTTGTGAGCATTTACCATGTACTAATGCTCGCTAGGCCATTACACATTCACACTCACAAGCACATCTACCATCAGTGTATTGTATTCTGTGTTATTAAATAGACTATGATATTGTAGCCTAGATATCATACATAACTCCTTCCTGCTCTTCATATAGTCGATGACTCAATACTTATTTCATGACTATAGAGGCATATCACCGTAAAACTGTAATTGTTCACTTATATATTTTGTTTGATGGTAGCAACTTCCCCCTCAGAGGCAAGACAGAGGGCCCAAGATGGACCTTCTAATAACCAGAGTGAGAAGTCCCTACAGAGTCATGAGGAACTGGAGGAAACACGTCAGATGATGTGCTCACAGGAACCGCCGATTTGACATCTCATCTCTTACAAATGTACAAACACAACTATAGCAGTAATATATGAAAGAGATATCTATGTTCTGCAAGTTAACTCAATTGTAGCAATTATCACTTTATGTTTGTTGACAAATTAGAAATTGCATTGCATCATGGGATACAGTGTCTTGTCATGGGTTAGTTTCGATGTGAGTGGTTGAAGTAAGATGACAGACAAGTGGTTTGTCCAAGTATATGCTAGGATTTTGATGACATCCAGCAACTTTCCTTTGAAGAGCTATCAGATGAAAGTGCAGATGCTTGCAGCGTAACAAATCATCTGACGTGAGAGAGGTTAAATGCCATGAATGCCATATAAGGTCAATCAGAGAGTAAGAGTGGATGGAAAGAGAGGGTTGAGTTTCTGTACCAGATATGTCTATCCAAAAACTGGACTTGTGGTCACACAAATAAATAAATGAATGAATAAATAAATAAATACATATTTTTTTATTTGCAATTCATGCAATTTAATATTGCAACTTGCAATAATTTCCAACAGATTGTGTGACAATACAACCCCAAAATCAATTTGTACAATTTTGGTATTAAAAAAAAAAAAATGAATAAATATGGATTGAATTGCATTCCATTTTGCCATGGTACTTCAATCTCAAAATTCAAATGGCAATTAATTTTGCATTTCTGTAATATTCAGTTTCATCATTTAACTGTCAATAGGCCTAGGTTTTGCAATTTAATATTCAAAGAGCAATGTAGGATTTCATTTTGAAAAGAATATCTGGCAAAACTGGCAATGCCGGCATGAAAACATTTTGAGTTATTTTAGGCAAAAGGTTTTGCCATCATTCTGAGGTATTTTATTAATGGAAGAAAATTGTGCCCCCCTGTGATTGCATTGCACTTTGCCACGTTCTTTTCATCCAGACCAACCCATGACAAGACACTATATCCCATCATGCAACGTGATTTCTAGTTTCTCAACCATTCCACACAAACATGAACATCAGAGAAACACCACTGAAGACAAAATCAAAGATTCTAGAATGCATTAACAATAGTCCCAATGTCAGCCAATCAGAAAGCAGATTTGTTTTCAGTGGATTAAAATCATCACAAGCGGAATGTTTTGGATTAACTCCATGGACATCAAAATCTAGAACTCTTAAGTCTCAATGAAGGATTCTAACTTGCGCAAAGTGGAATGTGAAGCATCACTTTGACTTTGGCTGCACAAGAGACAACATTTGAGAGAGCTTTCTGCTGGCGATTTCACATTTGCTGATCGATTCAACCTGATTTAATTTGACTAAACATCATAAACACTACACGGACCTCAACTACTATCTCCAAAACACACAGGAGGAGTCTATTTTTACATTCATAGACTAAATTTGGGGCCAATTTATCTGGACGTGAAGATGGAGGTGACAGGAGAGCGTAGGGGTTTCATGAAAACCGTGAGAGCTTTCTTCACGACAATCAGAAAGCGGATTGGACATCAGAAAAGGCGACAGAGGACCAATAATTATAGAATCTGTAGCAACTTGGCCATGGCCAAGATTGAGTCCAAGAAGGAGAGACGACTGAAGAAGGCCAAGAAGACAAAGGGAGGCAACTCAGCTAATGCTACAGCCAAGGTCAACAAGGCTGAGAGAAATGAAGATGGCGCTCCCAAAGGTCTGTGTGAGAGAATGAGATCTGCTCTGAGGGCTTTTGGAGAGGGGCGCCGGCCTTGCTGGATTCGGCAGAGAGGCTGGAGAAGAAACATGGAAGACACTCAGGCTGGAGAGGATCTCCATGAGAGTCAGACATGTGGGAATCTCCATGAGACTCAGGCCAGCGCTGAGATTCAGGCCAGAGTGGACATCCACACTCAGGCTGGTGAGGACATCCAAACTGGCTCTGAAGAGAACTTCCAGACTCAGGCCAGCGCTGAGATTCAGGCCAGAGTGGACATCCACACTCAGGCCCAAGAGGACATCCAAACTGGCTCTGAAGATAACTTCCAGACTCAGGCCAGCACTGAGATTCAGGCCAGAGAGGACATCATGACTCAGGCCCAAGAGGATCTTGTGTCTGATGAACCAGCAAGTAAGAATAGCCTACAACCTTAAACAACTGATTTAAGTTCAAGTCCTTTTAGCCTGTATGTCACATACACTACAATTTACTACTGAACTGCTAGTGTAACATGCTAAAAGATTACCTTTTTATCTTTTCCTACCAGGCTGGGTTGTAGCTCATGGCCAAATGTGGCAAACAATCGCCCAGCATGATGTTCGTGAACTCTACAAAGAGTATTTCCATACCATTCAGGCTACTGAAGAACCAGCAAGTAAGAGCACAATTAGCAGGAACTGTAAATGGCCAATAGTTAACTTCTTATATTAGTGCTGTCAGTTTAACGCGATAATAACGGCGTTAACGCAAAGTCATTTTAACGCCGTCAATTTTTTTAACGCGCGATTAACGCATTTGACCCGCCATATCAATGGAAGACATTCCAACACCTCCCGACGTATCAGTATGTCCAGTTTTTGTATAGGCTTGAAGTAGGCCTACTGCTTAGCCTAGGACCTAGGCTACTCATGCCTACAGTAGCCTACGCGCTGCACACACGGCAAGGGTGTCTGCACTCTGCTCTGCTGTTCCGATGTCAGTGAAAACAAATATTTTACCGACACAATCGTTGACGTTCACTCGCATGTTCGCATATTTAGGTTGTTAATTAGCTAGAGGATTGATGTTGTCACTTAGAAATCCCTTCTCTTGAACTGAATACCCCGCAAAAAGGCTAATATCAGTTTCAAAATAGCAGCGCGAGTGAGAGAGGTGAAACAGGTCGGAGCGCAACTGAAAGAGAATGTTTGTGAGCGTCATTTGATGTCAGTGAAAACAAATATTTTACCGACACAATCGTTGACACTCACTCGCATGTTCGCATATTTAGGTTGTTAACTAGCTAGAGGATTATGTTTGTCACTTAGAAATCCCTTCTCTTGAACTGAATACCCCAGGGTAATATCAGTTTCAAAATTGCAGCGCGAGTGAGAGAGGGGAAACAGGTCGGAGCGCAACTGAGAGAGACAATGTATGTGAGCGTCATTTGATGTCAGTGAAAACATATATTTTACCGACACAATCGTTGACGCTCACTTGCATATTGTTAACTAGCTAGAGGATTAATGTTGTCACTTAGAAATCCCTTCTCTTGAACTGAATACCCCGCAAATAGGCTAATGTCAGTTTCAAAATTGCAGCGCGAGTGAGAGAGGTGAAACAGGTTGGAGAGAGAGAGAATTTGTGCAAACGAGACGCATACAGCCTACCTGATTCTGAACGTATGACCTTGTCACTAAAATCGGAGCTTCTAGTGACAAGGGCAATTGTCAATAGGGCAATTGCCAAGCATTGCCAGGGCAATTGCCAATATGGCAAAATGCATTTTAAAGGTATTCTCATGCAATGTAGGTTTACTCATGTAGACCATAATGCCATATTTTCATTGAGCCTCTTTAAAATATAGGTTAGTAGGCTATAATTTAAAGGGCCACCATCCAGGTTTTTTTTGTAAACTTGTGAACTAGCAACATAAAAGACATCAACATCTCTCTGGCAGTACTTGAACATGTTAATAATTTCTGATGCTCTAACTGGGTTTTCTTTTATTTTAAATTGGTATTCACCCGACCAATGAATGCTGATAACAGCAAAAAAAAAATGGGACAAAAAGAAATCGAGGGACATTTAGAATAGAAAGAAATTTGCGATTAATCGCGATTAATTATGAGTTAACTACGGCAAAAATGCGATTAATCGCGATTAAATATTTTAATCGCTTGACAGCACTATCTTATATGAATAGACAAAATAAGATGCAAGATGATTCATAGATAATCTTTTTCCTATTTCAAACAGGCTGGGTTGTAGCCAATAGTCAGATGTGGCAAAAGATGGCCCAAGGACAGGATCAGGACCTCCACATGGAGGTTGCCCATGACACTCAGGCTCGTGAATCTCTTGATGACATTCTGGCAAGAGAGGGCATCGAGGCTGATGAACCAGCAAGTAAGAATGCAAGCAGCATAGATCTATAGACTATGCATAGACCATAAAATACAAAATTCACATCCAGAGTTAACCTCTCACAGTGTGGTCAGAAACAGCTAGGCTAATCCATGACCATCTTTTCACACAGACTGGTTTGTGGCCTATGGACAGATTTGGGGAAGCATCCTCGAGGAAAACGACTCGGTCACCTGCGGCACGCAATCCTAATCCTAACCATTCTACATAATTGGAAACACCCATGAAGTTGCCAACAGCTCCTGCAGCTCTTCAGCTGCATTTCTATAAAATAAAATTGATATTTTGCATACTTTTAAAATGTCTTAATACTGTATGTGTGAAGTGGTTGTGAATGTGTGTGTGTGTGTGTGTGTGTGTGTGTGTGTGTGTGTGTGTGTGTGTGTGTGTGTGTGTGTGTGTGTGTGTGTGTTCCAATTCAATTCAATTAACCAATTCAAAGTAACTGGTACGTATGGTCTTATGTTGGACACATTTTGGTGGTCATGACCTGTGCAACAAATCACATGACTGCCAGAACTGGGTGTCACAGAATCCTTGATGCCATGGATCACGCCATTGAACCCACAGTGTACTGAACCCTTACTCAATGGCATAAGTTTTCCAGAACAATTATAATAACTTATCCAATCAATAATCCATAATTTAATCCAAACCGACCAATCAGGGTTGTTGTGACCGTCAAAGGCAAACTCACCTGGCTAAAAGCCACAGTCTCTCTCTGCTGTTGTGTCTGGTCACAGTTCTCTTCCTCCACACTAGGAGGCAGTGATGAAACACATTTCCGTGCACCTCATCGCTTTCCTTTGCCTCCGCCAGACGACCACACCTCTGCAGCTCCACACGCTCTAGTGGTCAGCGTCCTATAGCTATCCTATAAATCTGACACTAGCGCAGCATCATCACCATAGAATGGTTCCTGGGATACAGTGATCAAACACGACTCCTTTTTTTTTGCTATGCAGGCCAGGAAGAGATCTTCTACTGAATGAATATACTCAATGTCTTCCATGAGACCTGAGCTTTTATGGATTTAACTGAGTGACGCTGTGAGGTGAATGAGGATGTGCCATCATAATAACTAGACAAGAAGGAGGAAGAGGGAGGTGGAGGAGGAGGAGATGCTGAAGACCTCTGTGATATCACATGAAAAAAAAGACAAAAATGAGCGAGATTAAAGTCATGATCAAGCTGACCAAAAAAAAAAAAAAAACATTGGTTAGCTTATTTGTTTTAGTATACAGAGAAAGCACACGTTCTTATTCCAATCTATAAGTCAAATATCGTTGTCAACATAATAATTAACTCCTCAATTTAGTAAAGGGCCTGTACTTTCTGTGTTCTATGCCTTTACATTGGTTTATGCTTTCACTGTTTTTTGCACTTTCAAAATAACATCAGTGCCAACACCAGTGTTTTCAGTACCATGATCTAAGGGCTTTTCCTTTTCTTTGCTGAGAGGTGACATCCTGACTTCTGTGGATCTTCCATCAACCCCTTCATCATTATCTTCATCATCTTCGTTTTCATAATCATCATCGTCCCCATTCTAAGAACAAGAAAATAAATAAATAAGATCCACATTGTGCAGAAAATACATTGGGAATAGGACTTGGCAGGAAGTGTTTTCCCCCCTACCTTTACAAAAGAAGCAAGATCCATCCTCTCAATCTCATCTTCTTTATCTGACACTGCAGGGTGGTCCTCCACCTTCCCAGAATCCTCTTCCCGCTCATCCTCCTCTCCTTCACTGTCCAGTTCTAGAGGCCTAGCATGTCTGCGTCTGCTAGCAGAGACTGGTACATCCTTCTGAGATGCCTTTGTAGAGTCTTCCCCCATGTCCTCTCTCACTGTAAAATTATATGATTGATTCATCTGATTACCAACCTGATATCTAATCCACGACCTGGTGTTCTGTCCCAAATCCCATGATTAGGCTGTACAAATGGGAATGCACCTTTTTATTTCTTATGAAGTAAGCTGATAAGACGTCAAGCGGGTAAGATAAAAAAAAATTATAGTGCACTGAAAATCACTGTCTGTTCTGATTTGTCGTGTAGCCTGCTGTACTTACTCTAGGGGTCACTGCACTGCTGTGCCGAGTGTAGGCCTAAATTATCTGCATGCGGTGCTGTGATTCCAAAGGGCCGCTGGGGGTAGCTGCTTGTCAACTGAATCCACAACTGTCACCAGTTGAACAAGCGACCTAAGGATGTCATTGATTAACCGCAACAGTCCTCCACTCTACCAACTGACCGTGATTGAAGGCTTCTTGACAGAGGCAATGCGCTCAACCTTTCCCTATAATGTTGGCCATGTTGTGTAACAGGACACAGTGCCAATTACCTAAAGTAGCATGTTTATTGTTTGTATTTGTACAAAATAACTGAAAAAGTATGCCTACTGCACAGATTTGGATGATTTTTTTACCAAGAGTAACAGATGCAGAGTAAATTATTGTAATAATTAGATTGTAGCCTACTGAAAAGGAGAAGCTGAAAAGAACATATTTTTTACATTGTATCATGATTTTCACTACAAGCCATTGAATTTCCACTACTTCTATATCAAAGTACAATGAACACATTTTTAATATCAATAGATAGCATAACATTACTTATTATACAAAATGTATGACATCAGGGATGTAGGCTATATTTTATCTGAACACTGAACTTGCAGTATGTCCAAAATGAAAGTGAAAATGGGTTATCAACAGATGAGTTTGTGCCTGCACTGAGACTAACCACTATCAACTTGTCTTGCTTTTTCCAGAAGGACGAGTTCTGCCTCCACAAACTCTCTGCTCGATTTAATAGATAGGCCACCCCCAACTGTGAGAAAGTTTTCCTTGATTGTTTTGAATACAAACTCTTCACATGAATTGTGGTAAGGACCACAGATGACCATATATTTCAGTCTGATTTCAGCAGGGAATAGTGTTGGTCCTTATTCCTCAGTAGTGGTTTGATTTATTGACAGATTTGTAGGGTGTGTGTAAAGAACATGGCCATTCCTTTATTCACAGGACCTCACATTTTATTAGCTCTGTCAACATACATTTTTGGAGATTCACCATTTCCAGAGTACAGTGTGGTGGTAGGGCTGAATGACATCCAGCTGGCTTACTATGACTGAAACGTGACCAAGCTTGTCTACAGGAATTACAAATCTGACCATGAAGAAGAAGAACAAAGTAAACGCTTCATTTGTATTTCAACGGGATTTTGGCAGTTTGAAAACCAGAGCCTGGCCTGCAATGCAAAAGATGAATACCCCACATAGTAAGTTAAACTCATAAGCTCATAACAAACCGTAGCAGATATCAAAACAGCTACAAATCATTATGCTCTCCTCCCAGCTGCACTTAAAGGGGAAGTTTGGTTTTTAACATGTTTAGCCCCTTTTCTGGAGTGTCTAGGATGAAATAGAATCATCAACACCAAAATTTTGACAACTGCTCCTGTCTCTGATATTTGGCTCATTTAGAATCCTCCCTTTTCTGCTTCAGAATAGCTTGCTTTGTGCATGTCCGATAATGGCCTTAAAAGAACCTTAAACCTTTGTTTTAAAACATGTGCAGCTCACCAAATGGTTAGTGGAGTTCGTTGATGTTCCAGAACAATTATCATAGCGAAATACAGTTCCTATCCAGCTTTATTTGTCTTCTTGTTGTGCTAGTTGGTATTGCTACGCCGAAAAAATAGTTCCAGAATGTTCGAAATACCATATAAAATGTGACAGAAACTGTACTTTGCTACTATATTTGTTTCGGAACATCAATGGACACCACTAAACACTTGGTGAGCAGCACAAGTTTTAAAATAAAGGTTTAAGGTTGTTTTAAGGACATTATCGGACATGCACAAAGGAAGCCATTCTGAAGCAGAAAAGGGGGGATTCTAAATGAGCCAAATGTCAGAGACAGGAGCAATCATCAAAATTTTGGTGTTGATGATTCTATTTCATCCTAGACACTCCAGAAAAGGGACTAAACATGTTAAAAACCAAACTTCCCTTTAACAATAGTGTGTGGAATGTGGCTGAACAGAAGAATGCAGAAATATCTCCTGAACATGCTGCCATGGTTGAACAGATGTGATTTTGGATGAGATAATAACCTCATACCCTTGAATGTTTATGGATTTTCTCAACAACGACGTGTGATATAAAATGTAACAGTTTCTGACAGATTTAATTTCTGACAGATCACACTTTATGACCAAATAATGCAGGAAACTTAGTAATTCATGGATTCGCAGCACAACAGAGTAGCCTATAATTTTGGCTTAATTTCATAATTTGACTTTTAGCCATAGGCTACACTAAAATACACTGTACCTTGAATTTCTATCTTATTCTGTCTTATCATCAAATGTAGCAAGTGCAGATAACTGATCTGCTGTGTTGAATTTATGAAAGGAATTTATGTTGTCCAGAGGATGTTTGGCTGCATGTTACTTGAGGATGAGACTGTTGGCCCAGTAATGTCACGACGGGACGCTTTTGAGGGACAGACCGAAGAAGAAGTCACCTTTTTCACTGAGGATAACACCCTCAGTGTTAATTCTGAAGGTCTGTGGAAAGATCTGTGGGGGCAAAACAGAAAAGATGAACTTCAAATGATGTTGACCCAACATTACAGGCATATCTGCATTGCAGCGCTCAAGAATGTTCTGCACTCAAAGAGAAAGGATACAGTGAATGGTAACCTATGACAATTTGCACTATTTTTCTTAATTGAAGGACTATCACATTGTGTAAGAAAGTAGCATAGATTTCATGTTGCATTTGTAACATACCATATATATTTCAAGTGTTGAGCACAGTAAACAATTCCATACATGTAGGTTAGGTTAGCTTACTATGAAATCAGTATGCTTGTTGGATATTTATGCAAATAAAAACAATTATCCATGCAAATAACAAACATAATAGGCTAAATGTACTCCAGTTGTACATTGTAATATAGTTTTAAAAAAGTGTTATATGCTATGAAATCTGGGGTAGCCTATGAGATAGCTGTGTTATTGAAAAGATTTTTTACTTAAATGTATTTTCTATCAGTGAAACCTTCAGTGGAATTCTTCTGGAAGACACTCCCAGAGGGTAGAGGAGCTAAAGTGACCTGTCTGGCCACTGGTTTCTACCCCCGTCACATCAACCTGACCCTGCTCAGAGACGGCCAGCAGATCACTGGAGGGGAGCTGCTACCGAATGGAGATGAGACGTACCAGATGAGGAAGAGCCTGGAGGTCAGCGCAGAGGAACTAAGAAAGAAACACAAATACACTTGTACAACTGAACATATCCTGGACAACACAATTAATCACTTGGGTAATTAAAAGTGTTGTGTTTCGAAATGATGATGTTATGATGCTGAAATTGATTTGATTATGTAAAGCGTTGATGTTGATGATGTTTTTGAATGACGAGAAATTAAATAAACTAGAAAAGCGTTCAGGGAGCGCAGACCTCCGGCAAGACAATGTGGATGGTGTTCTGGATCACCGATCGCCACCAAAATAGAATCATTTCTTACTCGTCCCAATACACACGTTGTCCGAAAATTACACATACAATTTATGTTGTACACAGACAGACAGACACACACACACGTGAAAACATAACCTCCTTGGCAGAGGTAATAATCTATAATCATGCAACCACATAACCCAGCCTAGACAGCCAGTCATCATTTCAACAACACATTATGTATAACATGACTTATCAAGATAGATAATTGCAGTGGCAGTAGGATATAACCACAACTACAAAGTAATATGCAGCAGCATCCATAGATTGACAGTTATAAATAAAATATACAGTAATTCCATACTTATTATGGTCCAGTTCTAGAGTGTACATCCTTGGTGGAGGTTGTGCTGATGTGCGGGGCTGCTGTGGTATTGTCCATCTGTTTGGCCGGAGCCATAACTGCCCTCATCATACAGAAGAAGAGACTCAGAGAGAGACTAAGAGATATGAGGATCATTAGAGAAATATAACTAACTTTGTTTGTGAAGATGTTTTTATTATAAACATTAGATTTTTGCGACAACTTGCGATGTGTTTATAAAGGCACCTGACTGAAATAATTTTAACTAAAATAAAATAATATTTAAAAAACATTATAAAATAAAACTTGATTGATTTTGTTTGATGATGCCATTATTTCCTCCTTAGAGGCAAGACAGAGGGCCCAAGACCGACCTTTCAGTGACCGGAGTGAGATGCCCTTACAGAGGCTAGAGTCATAAGGAGCTGGAGATCCCATAACTGTAAAACTGTTACTGTGTCCCGTAGAGCCAAGAGTTAACCTAGCTAACCATGAGCAGTGAACTTTTTGGAGGTTGACTCATTTTGAGTCTTGGATGTTTCCTGGACCAAAAAAAAAAAAAAAAAAAAAAAGATAAGACAGTACTTTAATCATCCCGAAGAAAATTCAAGCCATTCCCTGCCCCTAGGGTCATTCAGCTCTTCAATGGAACATTTAGATGAAGGACTGTCTTTGACTTTAGTGCGTTATATAGCTAGTAATTTGCAGACTTTGAACATACGTTTTTAAAAAGAGCATTATCTTTTTTATCCTTTATTGACCTTTTAATGTGTAGCAGGAAATGTTTGCTTGTTTCTGATATTCTTGAGTATGGATTTGTGTTGATCTAGTTTTGTCTGTGTGCCTTTGTGTTTGCACTTATGTTTATGTGTACATGCTATATGCTTGACAACTCAATTTCCCTGGGAGTTAATAAAGTCTATCTATCTGCCTGTTTGTACTCATAGACAAATCTGTTGAAATTAGGAGGCTATGACACTGAGAGGGACTGCAGAGTGCCAGCGTCAATATTCCACCCCTCTGTACGCCACATTTCATATTATTTAATTTTTATTAAAGTTCATTGCAGGCCCATGCATATAACATGAATGAATAGATACCAGAGAAGAAGGGGTTGATGGCAGGGAGGTAGGGGCAGACAGGAGGCTCAACACTCAGCCAGGTTGATTGTAGTGTGTAAGGGCAGAAGAGACAAAAGAAACAAAACTATGTACAAAATATGACCGCCGCTCAGTTCTGCACATTCTCTGCCCTGTGTGTGTGTGTTAGTGTGTGTGTGTGAGAGAGACATAGGCCTATAATCACAAACCAGTAAGCCTTCGCTTAAAGGGGAAGTTTGGTTTTTAACATGTTTAGCCCCTTTTCTGGAGTGTCTAGGATGAAATAGAATCATCAACACCAAAATTTTGACAACTGCTCCTGTCTCTGATATTTGGCTCATTTAGAATCCTCCCTTTTCTGCTTCAGAATAGCTTGCTTTGTGCATGTCCGATAATGGCCTTAAAAGAACCTTAAACCTTTGTTTTAAAACATGTGCAGCTCACCAAATGGTTAGTGGAGTTCGTTGATGTTCCAGAACAATTATCATAGCGAAATACAGTTCCTATCCAGCTTTATTTGTCTTCTTGTTGTGCTAGTTGGTATTGCTACGCCGAAAAAATAGTTCCAGAATGTTCGAAATACCATATAAAATGTGACAGAAACTGTACTTTGCTACTATATTTGTTTCGGAACATCAATGGACACCACTAAACACTTGGTGAGCAGCACAAGTTTTAAAATAAAGGTTTAAGGTTGTTTTAAGGACATTATCGGACATGCACAAGGAAGCCATTCTGAAGCAGAAAAGGGGGGATTCTAAATGAGCCAAATGTCAGAGACAGGAGCAATCACCAAAATTTTGGTGTTGATGATTCTATTTCATCCTAGACACTCCAGAAAAGGGACTAAACATGTTAAAAACCAAACTTCCCCTTTAACAGCACCATCTACAGGTCGATGGTTGTACAGTCATAAAATGTACATATAAATTCATTTATTTTATAGCCCCCCATGGATGAAAATCCACAAAACATTACAAATTCCCACAAGATGTCAGGTTCATCATACACATTAAATTTGGTGCAGTTCATAACATCTCATCTAAAGATAGGGGCAATTAAAGCAGTGTAATATTGCATTTTAATTTTTTACCATGGGGGTACAAATCACAAATGACCAACATTCCATAAACATTTCATCATCCTCAATGTTACAGGTCAGGTAGTTATTTAGGAAAAACTGCATTTTTTGGTTTTCAGGGAGGCGCAGCGCAAAGATGGAGTGGCCCCCGAGGACCAAACGAAATTTTTCTGTAAAAGTCTACTTGGGCCACATACCCACCAAGTTTCATGTGCCTGGTGTTACGGTGTCCCGGGAATTGTTGACCGAAAATTCAGGAAGTAGATGACCGGAGAAAAAAAAAAGGAAAAAAAAAAAAAAAACCTTTCACAATCAATCACTATATGACCGCTATGCTAGCGGCGGTCATAATAATTAGGCCAGTCTAGGAAGTTAGCACTTCATGGCATAAGTGTGTCATATATTACATGTCAGAGTGGGGAGAGGGAGAGAAAAGAAGAGAAAGAGAGTGTACAGGATAGCAAATGTGCAGTAAGTGGCAGCAGCACTAGGCTATCGCAGCATAACTAAAGTATGGTGTACAGTTCACCAGCCCAGTAGGGATGGTAAGTGGCATTTTCTAACATCGACCAGTAGCAAACTGAGGCATTTGAGGGAGGCGGGTCAACCATGCGATTTAAAAAACTTTGTTATACGGGCTCTTGGTCAGACCAAAGTCTCGTAGAACTTTGAAAGTCAATGACAATCAGGCTAGTCTACCCTTTGTTAGCACAGTCCATTTAGAGACTGGAATGTCTGCAGTGAGCTAGCCTTTCCAGCAAAACTAGTTAAAAACAAGTATGGTCCAGTGACAGCCAAGACACAATGAATTTAAAACTAAAGATTTAACTTTCCTCATTGAGTTATTGAGTTAAACTCTTTTCCTTGAGATTTTGTTGAAAATTTGATAAGACTGTGGAAACCATAAAACTTTAATGACAGATGCAGCAATAGATATACTGTATCTGTGTAGAGCTCAATATTGAGCTCAACCTACAAAGTCCGACCCAAGGGTGTGTCTTTCAAAACACAATCTCAGAAGGGAGTAAGGTTCACTCATGTTTCATGTGACTTTGAAATCTCCCTACACCTTTGAATCCTGCAGACATTAAAGCCTGAGGACATTTAAATAAGGCTACTACAGCAAAGGTAAATACATTATTTCCTGACAGTGCAATTTATAACTAGTTTGAAAAAGCAACATTAAGGTAATCTGGCCGTAATCACTGGGAATCTAGCTGTGCTGTGTTTGTGGTGGAAACATGAGATATGTGATTGTGATATGGAGAATTGTCAGACTCTTCTAATGAAGCTTGTAATGCACCCGTATTGAGGTTTTCAATACCTAGTTGTTTTGAGCAAGATCTGATATCACCAAGTAATTAAGAGTCCAGGATCAACGTCAAACTTGTTGCCTTTCCTTGTTTTGAAGAAGAAGAAAAAAACATGAGGCATGTATGATGTGAAATGTGTTTTGTTTTCACAGAATGATTTCAACACAATGCTGTGTACTTCAGCGGTTCGATTTTTCAAATGGTTGGACTGAAAAAAAAATGTTACTTACTCAAGATGGTCATCTCTCCACTCACAGGATCTCACATTTTATTAGCTTTATCAACATACATCATTGGAAATACAACCTTGCCAGAGTACAATGTGGTGGTCATGCTCGATGACATCCCGTTGTTTTACCATGATTCAACCATGACAGACGAAGCTAAAAACACAAGACATAAAATTGCCTACAGAAATTATAAATCTGACAATGAGGAAGAAGAACAAAATGATGCTGATTTTATAGTTGATAGTGATTACAGCAGTTTGCGAATTAGGGCTTCTTTCGCAAGACAACAACTCAACATCGTAGATGGTAACAACATAAACTACTTTTCTGTCTAACATTAAACATGTTTTTGAAATTACTGAAATTTTTCCACAATCTCCCTCCACATTCCAGTGACCGATTGTAATAATTGGATTGGATCTGGATTTTGTCATGCATATTGGGTCAGGGAAATTAAATACATTAATACATTAATTATTACCTCCGCCAAGGAGGTTATGTTTTTGCCGGTGTGTGTGTGTGTGTCTGTCTGTGTGCAACATAACTCGAAAAGTGCTGCATGGATTTGGATGACATTTTCGGACAACGTCTGTATTGGGACAAGTAAGAACTGATTCGATTTCGGGTGGCGATTGGTGATCCAGAACACCATCTGTGACCACATTGTCTTGGCGGAGGTCTGCGCTCTCTGAGCGCTTTTCTAGTTAACAGATGTTATGATAGGTTGGGTAGGAGATTACACTTAGACACTTAAATAACGGGGCTCCGGATGGCAGGGATAGTTTGTAAAACCCTTCAGACTGAAGAGCATTCAACTTAGGCTACTTGTGTACCTGCGTTCGGCCGTCCTGTAACACAGATTTTTGATCACTTTCAAATACAGGAATCCAGGTTGTCCAAAGAATGTCTAACTGTGAATTGCTTGATGATGAGACTGAAGGGCCAGTAATAGTGAGAGATGCCTTTGATGGAGTGATTGAAGAAGTAGTCAACTTTTCCACTCAGGAGAACACCCTCAGTGTTACATCAGAAGGTCTGTGGAAAGCATTGTGGGTTGATAAAAACAAGAAAGTCCGCTACAAAACATTGTATGCCAAAGATTACAGCCCTATCTGCATTAAGACTCTGAAGAATGTTCTCCGCTCAAAGAGAAAAGACACAATAGGTAAGCAAAACATTTCAATCTCATCAAGGGGGAAACTCTGTAGACTTTTAGGCTACTTTAGGGCCCTTTCCAAAAGTAGGCTACATTTTTGACGTGAGTATTTTGGCCTCCCTAGTGAACATGGCTCTCACCACCTCATTTTGCATTCCCATTTGTGCTTAAAGGGACATCAGACAGGTTTTCTATCTCCGGAGCTACACCTATGTCGCCAAATATTAGAAAAAATGACAACTACAGTATGTGGTACTTTGTCACCAATCGAGATAAATCTGATTGCAAACCAAGGAGTACGCACAAGAGTTAATCATTGATTTTGAGGCTGGTAAATTAAGAGTAATTGTCCCTTTAATTGTGCTGTCTGTTTTATGTTTTGTTTTATGTTTTATTTAAGGAGCCCATTAGCTAATGCAATTTCATAAATTTTCACTAGTCTTCCTGGGGTCCGTTAAAAACGAGCATTACAAAACAATAAGTACAAGATAAACATGTGTACACAAAGTTGACAGACAAGACATCTATACTAACATTTACACACAAAACAAAAGTTTACAGACAAAAAACATCAATTCACAAAATTGTCTGTAGGTCAATTTTGGATATTTTAAAATGCAGCTCTTTTATCTTTCCTTGTCATTGTTTTCAACTGAATATTTACACGTCTTAAGGAAAAGTGCAAAGTGTAAAAAAAACAGACAATACATACAATGAAAATAAGTATGTTTGTACTGAATGATGTTTATCAGTGAAACCTTCAGTGAAATTCTTCCGGAAGACATTCCCAGACTCTGGAGGGGCAAAAGTGACGTGTCTGGCCACTGGTTTCTACCCCCGTCACATCAACCTGACCCTGCTCAGAGACGGCCAGCATGTGTCTGACCACCAGATCACTGGAGGGGATCTACTGCCTAATGGAGATGAGACGTACCAGATGAGGAAGAGCCTGGAGGTCACAGCAGAGGAACTAAGAGAAACACACAGATACACTTGCATCACTGAACACAACCTGGAGAAACAGACCATTCATTTGGGTAAGGCACTTGAATTTGCACCTGATGAATGGAAAATAAAATTATATTCTTCGATCAATCATACAAATTGATTACATTTGATCACTTTAAGTGATCAGGCGTCATTGAGACCTGTTGCGACAGCCTGCTGACTACACTAAATAGTGTGTGGAATGGAAGAATTTGGAACAGACCGAACCAAATGGAGAAGTTCCGTGTGATAAGGACCCAAAGTATATTGCAACATGATAAACAGTTGGAGTGTTTGCCAAGTTCGCACAGGCCTGAGAAAACCACTTGCTAGTTGTAGCTTCTATATAGGATCCTCATCACACCAAACTTCTTTACGCGTAAATGCGAATGAGCACCACTAATCTATCTTACTTTCGATTTCCACTCACTATCCAGTCAGAAGACTTGTGCAACAGGGCTAGGTTTGAAAGACACCAAACTATTACTCCCATGTTGACATCAGTGGTGGAAATGACATAAGGGGATTTACAGAGACAAATCTGTTGAAAATTTTACAAACACATACTGTGCTGGAGTACCTAATTTTGATCATCCCATTCCATTGGCAGTTATGACATACATGTTGTTATTATACTCTAGACTGTTCACCCATGATGGTAGTTCTGCTGATCTGTGTGGCTGTGGTGTTCATCTGTGTGGCTGGGGCCATAGCTGCCTATGTTATACACAGGAGGACACAAAGAGGTAAGACTGGGTTGGGGGAAGCAACATTATATAGAACAATCCAATTCAAATCCTTTACTTTCACACACACACACAGACACACAGACACACACACACACACACACCGTGACCAGAGCTATTCCCCTCAGTCAACCCTGAATCAGATCCACCTGAAACACAGGCAGCACACAAGTCTTCCAACAACATTTTAAACAATTTATGTATCAATACAAAACAATGAGACAGCATACAGAGCTAACGGGCACCACCAGTGGGGATGCAATGGGTAGGTTTAGATGTAAGTGGTTGAAGTAAGATGAGAGACAAGTGGTTTGTCCAATTATATGCAACATTTTTTGATGACGTCCAGTTTTCTGAAACAAATCTCTTACGTGCACCTCAGCTGGGTCATTCATAACAAGGCAACTACACAGACATGCATGAGAGCTTATTTCATCCTCTTCTGCCAAGAAACATTTATAACACATAACCATTTCTTCAGGTAATGCACATAATTACACATAATACATAACATAACCCACAACTATCCCCATACATTCTGTCCATACACCCAGGCACTTGACACAATCACAAACCAATTGAACCAAAACATCATTTGAATATGGAATAAGTGTCTTAACTTATAGGATGTTTCAATTGTGTGAATTGTGTAATGTAAGTACCAAAACAAGACAATGCAGATGTTGATCTACCTTCAAGAGGTTCATAAGCCCTTTTCAGGGGTTGCCTGAATGCAATTCTGAAACTGTTTAATGTCCTCCACAGGGGTAAGCCTTGGGACTGTGAATTTGACACAAACACCAGTCAGGTTTGCACAATGTGGAGAAGACTCATTAGAGCAAAATGAAGCCTTATCTTCCTCAACCATGGTGGAGATGAGTGCACTGGAGGAGCCTGAGGAGAGAGCACTTCAGGATCAAGACACAGACTGTTGAAAATGTAGCCTCCAAACAGGAAGAGTGAACATCCACGGTGAACACCATGTTTAAGGAGACTGTATACTCCCGCACACACGGCTTTGCCTGCACATTTTGCACACAGTCAGTGCACACCGCAACAAACAGGAATACTTTTCCCCCTAGATGTCAAGACGCATATCGGCGTCCTGTGCTCAACAGCAGCAACTCCATTCAGTTTCTGGACTTCAACCTTCACTAGCAAGCTATTTCCGTTCAGTTAACATCCATAAGAAACACGCACAGTCACCAGAAACTCTTGGGACACATCCAGGTTTTTTTTCCAAAAAGTTAATATTTGTAAACAGTTTTACTGACTCGTGGGAGTGAGTGTGCCGTGTGTGTGCAGCATTTTGTGCACGGTTATACAATGAAGGAGGTACGCACATGCATGCTCGGATCGCAAAGATGACACAAATCTCGTCACGCGTTTGGTGCACATCAAGTATACACGGGAGTATGCCAGAACTATGGTGAGGCAGGGTGGGGAGTCGCGTGGGACAGACCTCGCACAGCAGAAGCAGAGACGGTGTGACACAGGGTGTTTAATTGAAGATGATGGGAATGTAGGCTTTGAGTACTTGGCCACTGAGGAGAAGTCTACAGCCTTCTCTTTGATCAGCCAATTGGTAAACTGGAGTCGCAATGAGAATGACAGTAGCTGTGCAAATTCTCTCCACTCTGTGTGCGCGTGGGGCAGACCTTGCACAGCAGGAGCAGAGACTAATTCAAGATTATGGGAGTGTAGGCTTTGAGTACTAGGCCACTGAGGAGAAGTAGCCTACTCTTTGATCAGCCAATTGGCTAACTGGGGAAAGACAACTCTCCAATACCAATTTGCCTCCAGATTTCCAATCATTCTTTCTCACTGAAGATTTCTGGAATTTCTTATTGAGACAAATCAGTTTTTAGCCTCTCATCAACTCCAGCCACACTCCAGATTCCATCAGTGGTCTGATGTAACTGTCTGTGAAATGAAGGCCTTTTCTCTGTTTTTTGAAAAAACAAATCTCTTTGAGTATGGGTCTGGGAGAGAAGTCAGAGTTGGAGGATTATTGGGCTGAATATTGGCCACCTGGATTTGGGAAGGTGATGGCCATGAATAGATATGAGATTATTTTGTCTTTCCTTCATTTTACCACTGGATGGAATGGCCATTGCATTCAAAGGGAAATCAATCCTAAAAATGTGTATGACCCAAACAAACCAGACAAATATGGTTACCCAGATTGTGTAGTTTGTTCTGATCGGACCCGTCCTAATGGCCGCTGTCAGACAAAATACATGTGTAGGCAGTGTGGGGCGTGGTTTTGTGTTGTGCCTTCACACCATGAAACACTACAGGAAATGTCACCTGGATTGATAGGGAGTTAATGTCTCTACAGTGAAAGGCCTGCTACATAAATTCCTTTTTTTGTCTGCCATTTATTTGTAATGCTTTACACTGTTGATGTAGCCTACTATCTATTTCCCTGACCATTTAGTAGTGTACAATTATGTTCTTTTATTTGTGAGTTCATGTCATGTGTGTGTCTTTGTCGTCTCTCGTCTTGTCTTGTCATCTCACTCATGATCTGTGCCTTGCCATGGCAAGTGAGCTTTTGAACTAAACAGGTCTTGTGTACTTGTGTTTGTACAAGTATGTCATGAATAAAATGTGCACCATAGATGGATTCAGAGTGCTTACTGTATGTAGCAGAATAGAAAATCTCTACAGCAAAAGGCCAGCCTACCGTTACATTCATTCAGTTTGTTTCTGTCATTTATTAGTAATGATTTACAGTTTGTTTCTTGCTATTTACCTGAGCATTCAGTATTGTTCAATATAGCATACAGAAGGTGAGGGACATTTTTTGGGGAGAAAGAAGGGCTGCATTTTGTCATTCAAACGTGACTTTTCATGAAAATTCTATAATCCAGATCCATTGACAGTGCAGCATCAGCTATCACTGAAAACTCAGAAGTGCCTTAATGCTTATGCAGAATGGTAAATGTCCAGGCCCTGATGGCCTCCCGGCTGAACTTTATAAGACATTCTCAGATCCCCTTTTACTTAACATGTTTAATGAATCTATGCAAAATGGCATTCTCCCCCCCACATTAAGACAGGCCACCATCTCTCTCCTTCTAAAAAAGGACAAAGATCCACTTTCTTGCTGTAATTACCGTCCCATATCTTTGTTATGCGCAGATGTCAAACTGTTGGCTAAAATGTTGGCTAGGGGCCTGGAGACTGTCCTACCAACTATTGTGGACAGAGACCAAACAGGGTTTGTTAAAGACCGGCATTCTTTCCACAATGTTAGACGTTTATTTGATATTGTATATGCACAGGCACTCTCTGATACTCCTGAGGTGGTTATTTCCATGGATGCAGAGAAGGCATTTGACCGTGTAGAATGGTCTTACCTGTTTCATGTGTTGAAACTTTTTGGCTTTGGTGAGACCTTCATATCATGGATTAGGCTTTTATACATCTCCTCTGGCTAGGGCTCTGACTACTTCTCCCTCAAGCGTGGGACTCGGCAGGGCTGCCCACTTTCTCCACTCTTATTCGCCATTGCCATTGAGGTGGCCCTAAGGTCCAGTCAGATACCAGGTATTTCAAGGGGTGGTGTCGAACATAAGGTGTCCTTGTATGCAGATGACCTGCTTCTCTTTGTCTGAGACCTAGATAGAGCGTTCCCTCTTGTCTTAAACTTACTGCAGGAGTTTGGTCAAATTTCAGGCTATAAGCTAAATTTCCATAAAAGTGAATTAATGCCCATTAACAGTGCAGCTGTGGCTTATCCATTATCTGATTTGCCTTTCAAAACAGCTCTGGAACATTTTAATTACTTGGGTGTTTGTATAACTAAAAACTACTCAGACTTATATAAATGCAATTTCTCCCCTCTTCTGGCTAGGCTGACTCAGGATCTCCAGCGGTGGTCTCTCTTGCCTCTCTCTCTGGCAGGGCGGATAAACTGTGTTAAGATAAATGTGCTTCCCAAATTTTTCTCTTCCAATCTCTTCTTCCAATCTTTTCTCTTCCAATGTATCCCTATTTTCCTTACTAAACGTTTCTTCCAAACGACCAAACGATTTCCTACTTTCTATGGAACAAGAAGGCTCCTAGAATTAAAAAAGACACTTTACAAAAACCAAAAGACCTGGGTGGTATGGCCCTCCCCAGCTTCTTACTTTATTATTGGGCAGCAAACATTAGAGCCTTGTTACACTTTTGCTACACTGATGACCAATCTCCTTCTTGGCTACAGATTTAGGAGGCCTCATGTGGTCCATTATCCTTGTTATCTCTCCTGTGCTTCCCCACTTCTATATCACCGTCTGTACACTCAGATAGAATTGTTGTGAAGAATTGTCTTGAGGTCTGGACACAATTTAAACAACACTTTGGGCTGCGATCTATACCTGGTCTGGCTCCAGTATACCCTGAGGTCTGGACACAATTTAAACAACACTTTGGGCTGCGATCTATACCTGGTCTGGCTCCAGTATACCCTAATCCACTTTTTGCCCCCTCCACCTCAACCAGAGCTTATAGATACCACTCTGAAAA
The DNA here is from genome assembly GCA_027497455.2 of Sardinella longiceps. NCBI lineage: Eukaryota > Metazoa > Chordata > Actinopteri > Clupeiformes > Clupeidae > Sardinella > Sardinella longiceps. The sequence goes on along the minus strand of JAODXP020000012.1, from coordinate 18,424,686 downwards.
TTAACCCACGCCAGAAAGGTACTATATCAAGAATATACCACTCTCTTCTTTTACATCAATCTTCAACCTCTGATGCTTTGCGCATTGCATGGTCGGACGATCTGAGCGTAGAGATAAGCCCTGCGGTGTGGGAGCATGCTCTAAAGTGGGTCCACTCATCCTCTGTCTGTGCCCGGCATTGAGTTTTACAATGTAAAGTAGTGCACAGGGTTCACTGGTCAAAAAGTAAACTAGCTACAGTATTCCCAGGTGTAGACTCTAGTTGTGACCGATGCCATTTAGGACCGGCCAGTCTGGGTCACATGTTCTGGGATTGTCCTGCCCTTGCATTGTTCTGGGAGGGTGTTTTAGACACTCTCTCAGTCATCACATCTACCAACATTTCCCCTTCACCTTTGGTTGCCTTGTTTGGTGTCATGCCTATTGGCCATTCATTACCATCTTACTTTTGTGAACTTGTGGCCTTTCTTTCACTTCTAGCAAGGCGCGTCATATTGCTGCATTGGAAGAACCCACACCCCCCTCTCATTCTTATTGGATTAGGGATGCCCTCCACTTTATGAAGCTGGAAAAAATTAAATACTCTTTACGTGGGAAATCAACTAAATTCTGTAAGGTCTGGGAACCCTTCTTAGATCACGTCAGGTCTCTTCAGCTAGATGCTGCCGCCTGTGATTAAGCTGCCTCTATGATGCACCACTGCCCTGTTTCATCTAGTCTTTTGATGGTACATGTTAGCAGCCCTTTCTTTTTTTTCCAATTTCAATTATTATTTTTTAGGTAACACGTGTTATTCAGTGACGCATGATATTATATATATATATATGTGTGTGTGTGTGTGTGTGTGTATGTATTGTAACTGTATACATAATTGCAAGTGTGTGTGTGTTTGTGTGTGTGTGTGTGATTGAGTTGGGAGAGGGGCGAATGAGCATAAGCATGTCCCTCCTGTCTTCCCTGATATGTCACTGCCTTTAACAGTGTTTGTTTTGTTTTTTTGTTGTTGTTGTGTGTTTGTTTACTTGTTTGTTTTGAGTTTGTATTCTTTTTCTTTTTCTAGTTGTCTGTTTAAGTTGGGAAGGGATGGGTTGGGGAAGGGTGAGTTGTGTTTGTATCCTCATCATTTAGCTGTGATCTTGTGATCTTTTGTAATTTCACTGATCTGTGAGGAACTCTGTGCATACGTTTTTGTATGATAATTTCTATAAATAAATCATACATAAAAAAAGAAAATTCTATAATCCAAGATGTGCTACCTGGAAGGCCCCCTTGTGGGCAAAAAAATACCAAACACTTTGTTCTGGGCACCTCATAGATATTATCTACATGAATTAATTTGTACAATTTGGTATAATTTGGGCTCCAAAATTGGTTATTCTACTTAGACTATTGCTCATGTTTTGTGTTTTTCTCATATTTAATTGTTTTCATGATTCAACTCAAACAATGACTTTGGGACTAGGGAATGTGTGCATGTGTGGATTTTGTGTGGGTGGTATTCTACACTATAAATCAATGTTGTGTTAAGGCTCCTTGTTTTACCAGTATAGCAAGTTCATGTTGGCTCCAGGCACTTATTACCAGATACTGCACACAAAACTTTCACTGAGATTTTTTTTAAATGAGGAGGCAACAAATGGACATGAAACAAGTGTAGACGTGTTAAATATGGAATGTAGCCACTACTCTTTGTTTTCTCCGTCAGTCTTCTTTCATATTTGATATTTTTAAGACAGAGATAAATTTATTCACAGAACATGCAACTATTCTGCAGTTCAGTGGGTGGATTACAAATACAGTACTTGCGGTTGTATACTGTAGCCTAATCTGCTCAAAATGGTGATCGCTTCGCTCGCAGCGTCTCATGTTTTACTAGCTTTGTCAATGTACGTCATTGGAAATAGATCTACACAGTTTCCCGAGTACAGTGTGGTGGTCATGCTGGATGACGTCCAGCTGTTCTACTATTCAAACATAAGAAAGATCATCTACAGGAACTACCAATCTGACCACAGGGAAGAGGAACAACAGGATGCTACATATTTATTTGGACATGATTACAACAGCTTGAGAAACAGGGCTTTGTCAGCAAGAGAACAAATCAGTGCCAACCATGGTATGTGAGTATTAGTTGGGGAGCCTGTTTCACTGATTTAGGCTAGATAACCCTGTGTAGATTGGTTAAAAGTAAACTCCAAATCCCACTGATTGTGCTGTGATGTACAGGCTTCAGATGATCACTGGTAAAGCGTCAAAAATGTCAAATGAAGAGGCGCTGCAATTTTCGTTGATTGCAGATTCTTTTGTTACAATTCTCAGACTGCTTGCATTTTCAGATCTTCATCAAGTTCAATGGAATTCCTTGCTACTTTGATCTACTTTGTTTTTGCCACGCTCAATCACTTGGTTGTTTACAATTACTTTTGCAGTTTTAGTGTTGATGAATGAAACCCATTATGCTATCTTTAAAATTCTTGCCCTATTACAATGAATCATAGCATAATCTGTCCAATATAATATCATTTACATTTTGTTAAATGCCATTTGAATGAATTTCTCTCAGGTGAATGTTGAGTTATCCTAAGAGAGCTTCATTAGATCAGCCAACTCAATGTTTCATTGAACGACTTCAATCTCCATTTGTGTCTTGGTAACTGACATATTAGAAAACTACAGTAGGCCTACAAATAGTGCTGCAAATGAATATGATTTTGGATTTGTCAGGGAGGCGACTTCACAACTGTCACCTTTTTTACCTTTACAGGGACACTTGTTGTGCAAAGGCAATCTAGCTGTGTGTTGCTTGGGGATCAGACGGATGGCCCAGTCAGGGTGCAAGATGCGTTTGATGGCGTGCTCGAAGAGGAGGTCAGTTTCGACACTCAGGATAACCGCCTGAATGTGAAATCAGAAGGTCTTTGGAAAGCAATGTGGGACGAGAAAAAGAGAATCCGCCTTGAAAGGATGTATGCACAATACAGTCAAACCTGCTTTAGGACTCTCAAGAATGCTCGGAGTACAATGAGAAATTGCACTTCAAAAGGTAACACAGGATAATTTGTACACTCCATATTTTAGAAGGAAAAAGTTCAGTTCAGTCAAAATCGTCTGTCATTGGATTACGGCTCATCAAAAAAAAAAAAATATTGGCAGGAATTGACTGTGGATGTAATGGTCAAGGACTATGAACTAACGTCTGCATTATGTTATTTGGGTGAAATTATATGGTTGGTCCTGAATTTAATTTATGTTTATCAGTGAAACCATCAGTGGAATTCTTCCAGAAGACACTCCCAGAAGGTAGAGGAGCTAAAGTGACCTGCTTGGCCACTGGTTTCTACCCCTGTCACATCAACCTGACCTTGCTCAGAGACGGCCAGCCTGTGTCTGACCACCAGATCACTGGAGGGGAGCTGCTACCTAATGGAGATGAGACGTACCAGATGAGGATGAGCCTGGAGGTCAGCGCAGAGGAACTATGGAAGAAACACAACTACACTTGCATTGATGAACACAGCCTGGAGAAACAGACCATTCATTTAGGTAATGCAATGTTCAGTGTAAATGCAATAACCATGATAATTAAATTTGTCTATGACCTTACAGTATACTCGCTTTTTCTTATCATCTTATCAGATACTTTGATTATACAATCGTAATGTTAAAATCAGGAATAATATGAAGTTGATCTATAGGGTAATCATTATCCAACCACATTGCACAATTTTACAGCAGATTATCCAATCTCACATAAAGATTATCCAATCACAGTCTCACAAAAAAATAGTCCTCAGACTACACTGTAGGCCCGCACATACTGCCTGCAATGCTGCATGAAATCTCGTGATCAATGAAATTTTTCATTGTTGTGATAACTAGACAAATATTAGTTCACTGAGCTGTAGTAACATACTTGATCATTCCATTGGTTGTTGTAAAGCATGTCACTGTTATGGTCTAGGCGGCTCATCCATAATGCCAGTTGTGTTGATCTGTGTGGTGGCGTTCATCTGTGTGGCTGGAGCCATTATGGCCTGCATTATACGCCAGAGGAAACAAAGAGGTAAGACTGGATTGGGGGAAACAATATACATGCAACAGCCATCTAACCATCGCCTTCACTTCACACACACACACACACACACACACAAACACACACCCTACAGTACATGCAATGACAGGCTGCTGCATCGGAACAGAAACTCAGTGGGAAGATATCTGTATGGGGGAGGTTAAAAGTGGAGATTGTTTCGTTTTGAATGAATATGATGTGTGGGGCTTCATAATATAGGGTTGTCCTCCTTGTACGATTACATCTTTATCCAGCCTTTATATATTTATCTTTTACATGCATCATGTGTTGATGTATTGTTATTATCTATTAATATGTATTTTGCTGGAGAAAGGGAGGAAAAGAAATTAAACCAAAAATTAAATGATATAATATATCTCAAGTCACAAACCCCAAATTCATTAGTTCAAGACAAAAACAGTATATTGTTACTTTAAGCGCCGCCATTTTTTTCTCCTTAAACATGTCTGAATGGGGCACCGAACCCTTAAAGGCCAATTCAGACTGAATATTCGCGATGAGAGTTTCTGAGTTTTAGAACGTTGCAGGTTTTCAGAACGTTGGAGCCCGTCTCGTTGTGGATCTTTGGTCAGTAGCCACTTTAAGGGGGAATAATGATCCTGAAGTGCAGAAGTGACCATCCCATGTATCCCCGGAAAAATGGATGATTTAAGAGAAAATATCCAGGAATTCTATGCCTACTTGAATAAATGCGAACGTTTAAATTGGAACAGTATTTCGGCTGTGTTTTCTGACGTTTCACAAGTCGATGAGCATGCAAGTACAGAAAATGTAAAATATTGAGAAATGGCCTGAGAGTGTGTGTATGTGTAGCAGAGGTCAGTTTGACCACTGACAGGTCTTGAACCCACCACCTTGTCAACTACAACTAGCTCATGACATTGGAGTCAAAGTTTATAATCACTGAGCTCAGTGAGCTGAAATGCCTAGGCTGCCACCTCACAGGTTTAGAAATGTTCTAAGTGCTTGGGTTGTGGATTTACCATGTACTAATGCTCGCTAGGCCATTACACATTCACACTCACAAGCACATATACCATCAGTGTATTGTATTCTGTGTTATTGAATATTATTAAATTAAATACTATTCAATAAGTATTGTACTGTTGCCTATATTTCACTATTAGACATAACTCCTTTCAGCTCTTCATATAGAGTATGTAGTCGATGACTCAATACTTTTATGACTGTAGAGGCATATCACTGTAAAACTCTAATTGTTGACATATATTTTGTTTGATGGTAGCAACTTCCCCCTCAGAGGCAAGACAGAGGGCCCAGGATGGACCTTCTAATAACCAGAGTGAGAAGCCCTTACAGAGTCATGAGGAACTGGAGGAAACTGAAGGAGTTTAGATTCTAAGAAAATGTCATGACTGCCTATCAATGCCTAAACTCACTCATGTCAGATGATGTGCTCGTAGGAACCGCCAAGTGGTATTTTTGACAAAGCTCATCTCTTACAAATGTACAAAACACAACTATAGCAGTAATATATGAAAGATATCTATATTAGAGTTGTATGTCTCGAGACCGGTCTCGAGACCAATTTTACGTGGTCTCGGTCTCGTCTTGGCCTTGACAGTCTATTGTCTTGGTCTTGTCTTGGTCTCGGATCCCTTGGTCTTGTCTTGGTGTCTTCCAAGACCAAGACCAAGACAAGATAAATAAATGCAATAAATATATATTTTAACGAGATCGAGTTTCCGATTTAAATTATTTAAATTTTAGCCTATAAACACCGAGACGCACCAAAACGAAAGTGAGGGCGCGCAAAAGACGCCCCTAGCTGCAGCAGCGCAAGGCTCTCAGATGCATTTATGGGCCGGTCTCTCTCAGTGACAGATGTAGCCCTAGCTCTAAATTACTCTCCTAAACGTTTACTTTCAATTCGCAAAATGCAGCCTAATTAATTATGGAATGTTCGCGTATGCGTAGGCATGTGTTATGGCTGAGCAAGGTGTCATGCTAGTTAACGTGATCTGAAATGTATACGGGAATTAAATCTTTCATCTTTCATTTTGTTAAATTTAGTGTAGGCTAACGAGACACAGACATCCCAAAAACTCCTGTATTTAATGGTTCATGGACTCTTGTGAATGATGTCAAATCTCTTGATATGAAGTCTTTCCTGATCGCAAGATTTATAGGACAAACAGTGTAAGTGAAAAAGTGGAGCGTGGGAATATTTCGAACTCTCACTCATCAAATCACTTTATCATTAAGAGCTTCATGCAGGACGAATGGAAATAAAAATGCATTTCACCCTAAAGTAAATTGAGCAATGCATTGTAATCTTATGTCCACTTGCCTCCAAAGTTTATGGGAGAATATTATGAATGTGAATAAATAGATTGTGATTAGTGGCGGCCCAGACTCTTATCGGGCGATAAATAAATGAACGCCGCTAATGTATTCTCAAAGTTGTCTATATTGCATCCCGAAAGAATCCATTCCACTTGATGGAATAGCGAATGTATACCGCTGATAATCCGCTCCGGGTTTTGCATTCTAGCAGTAAAAACAGATCAAACTCTCTGGTAAAAGTGCAGGCTGCCCAAAACTGTGAACACCAGCCCCATTGTCACCTCGCAAAGTAGGCTAGCTTATCCTTGTATTGTATGTCCTCGAAATTAACTCAGGCCATGTTAAATTAATATTCAATTAAACAAAGAAGTAGGCCTAGTAGCCTAGCCTATAGAATCTTTGGTATAGACAGAGTATACTGGTAGGCCTGGTTGGGTTGCCAACTTTAAGAAATCCAAATAAGCAGTTATGGGCAGATATGAATGAAATGCATCTCAGAAAAGTATAGAGCTTAATTTTGTGCTGAGCCTAGCCTACTTTAAAAGTGCAAATTTAAACTGTATATTTGTTTTTGTAAAATATGAAATAAAATATGATATTTTGAAATGGTAGTGTGATGAGACCAGTGGAAGCAAGGCCAACGTAGCCAACATAAAATTGAATGTAATGGAGTTGACTTTGCCATTCTCTATTTTTTATTTTCTGCCCGCATTGCTGCTATCCCTATCCACATTGTTGCCAACAGTTTAAATAGTACTCTCTAATATGGGTTGAATATTAACAAATGTTTTCTCAAATCAAGTTATAACTTCCAATATAGCCTAATCTAATTTTTTTTTTCCGATCTCGGTCTCGGTCTTTGTCTCGGTCTCGTCTCGGTCTCGTTAGCCTCTGGTCTTGGTCTTGTCTCGGTCTTGTTAGCCTCTGGTCTTGGTATTGTCTTGGTCTTGGTCTAAGCGGTCTTGACTACAAGTCTAATCTATATTCTGCAAGTTAACTCAATTGTGGCAAATATGCCACTTTATGATTGTTTGGAATAGTTGAGAAATTAGAAATCGCGTTGCATCATGGGATACAGTGTCTTGTCAGAGAGAGAGAGAGAGCTCCAGGACTTGAGGGCAGCAGGCCCATTTCCCAAGCTCTTGGCCTGCACTACCATCCAGGCTATAACATAACATACAGGCTATTTGCATGTTGGTGAGTCTGACAATGAACATGCAAAGTGGGAAAGGATAATGGAATGTAAATTGACAGCAGATGTTGTTTTCTTTAGCTTTTTTTTATTCTGACATATAGTGTGAAAGAGCTAAAGCCAAAATGAAGGGTTTTTTTTTTCAATTCACATTTACAATATCTAAGATCTTAAGCTTAATATTAGGCAGCAAATAAGCCAGGATGGCAATGAAAATAAAATGACGAATGGACGTTTTTAAGATAATGTTATTTTTGTCACCAATGCAGACAAGAAAGAAAAAAAATATGGACATTTCATTCCCTTTTTTATTTTGAGTGGATAATGGTGGAAATAACTCAAAATGTAAAGGCATTTGACTGTTTTAATTCTTCTTTTTTTACATTAGAGCTCAAATAAACTTTACTATTTATGTGCTCAGGATGTTTCAGTATCTGCTTTAATCAGGAAATCTGTCAATGATTTCCCACTCAATGTGGAAAGGTTTGCAGCCAGGGGATAGTCATTTTCATACCCAAAACCAAGCAGGCAAAACAGGAGAATCAATGACATGAACTGTGACATGCCTTTTCAAGAAGTCATTATGTGAAAAACCACTACTCCAGCAAGCAGAGAGATATGGAGTCTCTCATCCTGGTGTTTTCTCTGATGACAGGTCAGTAAATTATTCTAATTATTAAAATTATAGTAAATATTTCACTGACTTAAAGGATTTAACCTGAGTGAACTGCCTCTGTCGATAGCTATGACAATGCGTTGAATTTTGTGCAACATAGACCAAATAGCGAAACAGTAGCAATACTAACATATGTGGGCATATCAAAACCATGAGGTTTCATTTTGATATTCCTGCATCTGTTACCGTAAACTGCCGCTTTGCTATTTCTGTCTGCATTGCACAAAATTCAGTCATTCTCATAACTATCGACAGCATTGAAAAACAACAGGAATATGGGTTGATTCACTCAGAATAATTGAGTCTACATTTGGGAAAATTCAATAAGTTTTCAATTCTGATCATTTTCCTTGTACCTTGGGATTCTGAAAAAACCCAGTAAACTTGCTATTCCTGACTGAACTGTTATGAATAGTAACATTTGTATTTACCACTTCTTACTGTAAACTCATTCTCTGCAGTCTGGTCTGAGATGGCATGCAGTGCTGATCGGCAGTATGACTTTGTGTCTGACAGTATGAACTGGATGGATGCTCAGGCATTCTGCAAAGACAAGTTCACAGATCTGGCCACTGTTGACAGTGAAGAGGACATGGCCAGGCTTGTTCAGCTTGCTAAAGACCATGGTCACAGCGGTGATGTCTGGATTGGTCTGTATCAGGATGTGGACAGCTGGAAGTGGTCACTGAACCAGAGCGCATTTTATGGGGAGGGAGAGATGGAGTTCAGGGACTGGCGCCCAGGTGAACCAAACAATAACAAAAACCAAAGAGGTCAAGAATGCTGTGTGGACTTTAAAAACAGTCAGTGGAATGATAACTCGTGCCAGACACCTTTTCCTTTCATCTGTTATGATGGTGAGTTTAAAAAATCTACACATATACATCTACATCTACACACACACAAACTCAGACACTAAGTATTATTAATCTTACTTTTATTTATTTATCAAATTAATCTTGGCAGTCAAATTGGTCTTGTCACTGAGGAATTTGTAATAGAGCTTAGGGAAACACTTTAGACAACAGCCCGAGAATACTGGGCAAGGACTCTGAGTAGATAGGAATGGCTGTATATAGGTGGACCGATTATCTCAATAAAGGAGAAGTAATTGACTGATTTTGTAAACACTGAAAAAAAATTGTACATACAGTAGGAGGTGTTTTAGATGTGTTGTGTCGCTCATGAAAAATGGTAGCAAAAACAAAAGTGCTACGTTTGTGTATATTGCGTATGTTATTGTTGAGTTTAGATACATTTGCCACATGTAAACAGGGCCTGTTGCCGTCGCCATCTGCTGGTGTAGTTTGGAAGTGAGCCATGAGCTGGTACGTCACCCAAGAGCTTTTGCAAAGATTTGATTAAATATGGTTCTCACTTCCCTACAAGTGATACATGTACGTAATTAGTAACATCCTGGACGTAATTTTTATTCACTGGAGCCAAGATGAAGAGCTTGAGGCCACACACAGTCTTCTGCCAAAAGGAAAGAACGATCCAATGTTACAGGGATTGACTCCAGGGATTTGTGTTTTTGAAGATAAGTTATAATGTGAGACAGTCAACATCCACATAAGCAGATTCAAATGCACTCTCAGGTTCGTTTGATCCCCAGGCCAGTAGACCATAAATAGCTAACTTAAAGATCCTATAATTTACTTATCATTTCACATATTTGGCACTGTTGTTCCCTAAACTGAGATTATGCTGTTTTAATGCTTACTGCAGACAATAAGGCACTTTATATCACAATCACACAGGATGAATTTAAATGTCCACCAAGAACTTTAAACTAAATTATTGTACATGAGTAAAACTTTGTTCAAATGTTTTCAGTTGGAAAATCCGATCCCTACATTCTGGTAGATCTGGAATATTCCTGGCAAGATGCCCAAAGTTACTGCAGGACGCATCACACTGACCTGGCTAGTGTGAGAAACGCTGCTGAAAACCAGCTGATTGCAGCTAAAGTGACTCAAGACTCCACATGGATCGGCCTGCACAGGGACTGCCTCCTGTGGAGGTGGTCTGACCAAAGTCGCTCCCCCTACAGAAAGTGGTCCTCTTCCTACCCTACAGGTGAGGGGAATTGCGCAGCTGTGGACGTAGGAGGTGACTGGTACGAGAGCAACTGTGGCGACTCCATGTCTTTTATTTGCTATAGAGAGGGTAAGTTTTGAAAAAAAAATAACTTCAAAATTTCTGAACTGTTACATAATGCTTGCCATAAGCAATTCTCTGCGCATGTGTGTGTTTGAGAAAGAGAGTGCGGGTGTACAGTACATGTTAAATACTGTGAGGAACACAAACATTGTATTTGCATGTGTGAATTTGCATGTCCATGCATCTGTATGTGCTGCACAGTTCATTAACCTGACAAACTAGTCCTATTATAGGGAACCAAAGTCACACCCACTCCCAGTTTGGCAATGGGACCTATTGAGGCCAGTAAAATGAATGAACAGATAAATATAACTTCTGGTCCGCTTTAGTATGAGCCGTGGCTTTCACATATAGTGATTAATGTTTAAACTACATTTTGAGCTTCACAAACGAAAAAAATAAATTGATTGTAGACGAACGTCAAAAGTTACGTTACATTATACAACAAACATAGTCTTGATTGGCATGAATGGTTACCATTTAAATTCAAATACAACATATGTGTGACTCAGGGTATAAATCAAAGTGGACCAGAAAGTTACGTTTATCTGTCCATTCACTCTCACGGCCAAAAGGTCCCATCGCTAAACCGGAAGTGGGCGTGACTTTGGTTCCCTAAATATACAGTACATTATACTATCAAAACTCTCCAATAACTGCCATATCTCCCACCCCCATTCCATGTCTACATCCCAATCTGAAGCAAAGACTTGAGATCCCTTACAATGTTGGTGTTTGACATCCTGTAGTGACCCGGAAGCAGATGGTGAGAGTGGAGCTGCAGATGGATTCTCAGGTGAACATGAGTGACCCTGCGCTTCAGAAGGCCATCTTAGAACAGGCCAGTACAGACTCTCATGTCACACTGACAATGGAAGGGAAGGGGAGTACTATGTACAGTATAGGCCAATCACAACACTGCTTTTAAGGGCAAGGAGGAGGGTATTATGTTTCTGTAGGTATTGTAGCTTGATGACATCTTGATACTTCATATAATGGCTTAAGTGTCTCAATATGCCATAATGGTCATAAATCAGATTTAGAAATGCCATTCATTCATTTATTCATTCATAAGAGCCCTTGGCTCCCACTTTGAAAAGCAAGGTACTTATTGTAGCCTGTCCATTCTGACTGTGTCCCTCAGATTGAGCAGAGGCTGAAGGAGCAGGGCCTACCAGCAGAGGCCAAGCTGAACGAATGGGCAGATCTTCAGGAAATAAATAGAAAGAGAAAGGAAGAATAAGAGTAATGAACTTCAAAGATATTCAGAAATGAGACAGAGCATATCAGTAACTGCTTTAATTTGCCATGTTTGTTGTAATGCTACATTAATCTAGCCTGGCAATGCCATCCTACGTACCTCCGCTAAACATTTATCTCCATACGTAGTCTGGTCAAAGCCCCCCTACTTCCGTTTCTCTCGGTTGCTCTACGGTTTAGCCAATCAGCACACAGTTTAGAGCGATGTCTCAAAATGTTATAGTCCTACAGGATAGGAACGCGTCTGTTATCTCCCCCCCCCCCCACACACACACACACACACATACATTTTCGAATTACATTCACAAAGTTGTTACATGACATTAGCATCCATGATCTTGAGGATTTATTGCCAAAATAGATCAGAACTCGCCAGAGATCTGTTATTACTGAAAGCGAAAGTTGTAGGCGTGAGAGCCAGGTGAGAGAATACGTCATATCTAAACCGAAACCTATTTCAATTGCATTGGGCCAGACTGTATGACATAGTCAACAGTTGGCTTTTCGCCCAGGCTAATATTAATCTACATTTCTGTCAGGTCCACTAAGTCAAATGAAACAAGAAAACAGCGGATAATTTATATGAGACTTTATTTATAATGCAAATAATTTAATTTGGCAGTATGACAGAGGAAGTCCCCTTCTTTTCCATGAGCTCCATGGAAGCCAAGATGGGGAACAGCAGCAACTCAGGGAAAATTACCCTCATTTAAATAAAATGGAAGGGTATGCATTTTTCCCCCATGAACAAAGCAAGCAACAATGACAACAGTATGACATCGTTTCCAGTTTTTTCTCTTTAGGTGGAGCCGGGGAGGAGGTGGGTTGCGAAAGCAGCGTGCAACTGAAGCAGCAGGAAGAGTAACCAGAGGGTAACAGCATAGAGCGCCCTATTGACAAGCAGCGTATGGCGAGTGGCAGCGGAAAGAACAGCTGACGTGGGCTGGGCTGGCATTAACCAATTAGAGATGTAACAGCTCATAGTGGGCTTACGTGGCCTGCCAGAACTAACGCAGAATGCTCCATTTGAAACAGAATTCATTCATTATTATTTCATTATTGTAAGGATTTTGTTAAAATTAAAATTGTTAAAATCCCCCAGGTTTTTGAAATGCTTATGTAATAGTATTTAGTTATTTGACATGAAAGATTTTTTACTTTGACCACTTTCAAGATTTTGTCATCCATTTAAACATAATTAAATTTAATTATTATTTAATTCCCTCATTTCTTACTTAAAACTTTATCTCTCTCTCTCTCCATCTTTCTTTTTAAATAGCAAATCTTAAATGTTTGCGATATAGGACAACTGAAAGTGGGTTTCTGTACCCCTCTGAATGGATTTTTGTACCAAATGAAATGAAATTGTTTAAGGCCCTACAACTACTGCTAAAACATGCTGGACTTACAAAGTATTTAAAATGCCATATCTCCCTCTCCCTCTGTCAATCTATCTATCTATAATTGTAAACATTAAATGATTGAGGCATAGGAAAATGGAACTGAATGGATTTTTGCCAATTAATTGTAGCAACTGAAATTGTGTAAAGCCCTCCTTTTAAGCTAAAACAAGCTGGAGATCCTGTAAGGCAGAATAAAACAAAACAGTGAACTGAAGTGACTGTGAAGTCTTCTCTCTCAGAAGGATCTTCTTTAATTCATGCAACCTATTTTATCTCCTAAGATATATTTTTGGCTGGCCATTTCATTGAAATGCTGTCAACAATTTTAGTATGGACTTCAATGTACTCTGCTCTTTTGGATGCACTGTTCTGTCTATGTGGTGAAGATAAGTGGAAGTTAAGTGGAGGTTTTTGACACCCACTGTGATCAGTTTTGTGCTGTGGTGAACAGGTAACACGCAAGCAAATATCGTAGTCAACAAATAGCCAAATTTAGCAGTATTTAGAAAGTGGGTAAGCATCTTTTTTGCATATTGTTCCAAAACATTGACACCAAATTGTAATAGGAGGAAGTTGGTACAAATAATTTAACCTTTTGTATATGCCTACGTAAAAGATATTTAGGCCTACATATACAAATTTTAAGATTCCCATGTGCTTTCTTTTGTAAATTAATTAAAAAAAAATTATGTTATCCAATTGTGGAAGGAGGAAAAACTGTTTAGGCTATTTGACAGCAGTGTATTAATCAAACTGCATATTTTCAAGGTTTGATAAAAAATAATTTAGATAGGCTATGGTTATTCTTCTTTGATGTCAGAAATGTAAAAAGGTATAGGCCTGATGAAATACAAGCCAGAAAAAAAGTTGGTTATACAATATCTCCCAAAGGGAGTTAAAGATAAAAGTGAATTTTAAGAGAATAAAGCTCTAATGTCTGACACTCAGCTTCTCATTGTCTTCAGAGTGCTGTAACTTGTGACAGCACCTAGAAAAAATTCAACCTGCCTGTGCTGTGTGTCATCCTTACTAGATGGCAGATACTGCAGAGTTTTGCTTTTTACTCTAAATGCTTACATGCATTTGATATTCCCCACATGTTGCCTTAATCTTGATTAATACATTTAATATTCAATGTGCTTTACAAAGATTTATTTTTTTTATTTATTCATTTACAAATATATTCATTTTGGCATTTAGCTGACGATTTCGCCCAAAGCAACTTACATGTCAACTTTTGCAGGGCCATTCTGACTGCTGTGACTTATGGGTCCAAGTACATTATTATGTTTATTATGTCTCTTAACTTATGACTGGGATGAGAATATTCTATTGGGTGACTGCTATGTTTTATGAGTGCTAGTATAAAATATGTTTGTGTTTGATTCCTTTAAGCTGTTTTTGGGAGATAAGGGACTGTGTCTCTGTTAGTGTGTGTGAGTAAGTGTATATGAGTGTGTGTTTGGGGGGGGGGGGGGGGGGTCCATGGGTGCCCACTACAAGCATTCTTTGCTTACTAGGGTTCACCCCTTCATGCTGCTATTGTGTTGTCGTTGTGTATTTATTGTATGTGCTTTGCCTGTTTGCTTGTGTGTGTCTGGTTTTACAGCATGAATAAATTCAAATTCAAATTCTCCCCTAGAACAATTTATGGTTCAGTGCCTTGCTCAAGGGCACAACAGTGGCAGCCGAACCCACAACTTTTCCCGACTTGCTAGTCCAGTTCCTTAAACACTGTTCTGTCCTCAGAGTTATTTTCCTGTCAACCGTTTGAGGCTTGGTCAAAGACCCACTGCGTCAAACGTTTGAAGCTGAGGGTACCCCCTTTGCGTCTCTCCTTTAACGACAAGGGCCGCCCATAGATCTGAATGGAAATCCCTCGGAGTTGATTGTCTACGCATTGGGCTGCCGATAAAACCATCTTCGCATTCAAGGTAGCCCTCTTGCGTCTCTCGTTTAACGACAAGGCTGGGGCTACCTTGGCATTCAGGGAGATGGTAGCCTGTGAGCTTAAAAGTTACAGCCAACCAACATGCTTTAGTTTATTTGGCGTTGATGACACCATAAACTAGATTGGCTACACTACTGTGCATGATAACACTTGAGGGTTTACCCTAGGGATATCCGATTTTTATTTTATTGTTATGATTAGCCTTTCCTGGTTTCGGACGCACCTTGTCAATTCTGGCCCAAACAACCAGTGATTCGCGCTGTACTTTTATTATTATTGTTAGGAATAATAATAATAATAATAATAATAATAATAATGTTAGGCCTAGGTTATTTTTATTTATTTCTTTTTTTAGGCGATTTCTTGTTTGACGTCGGCCAATCAACGTCATGGCTGACGTTACGTTACACGATCCCAAGCGTCATTGCGTCTTTTGACTTCTCCTGATCTGCATTATCAGTGTGGGCAAATTCATGTCATCTCCGGCTTTCATGAGGTGAGTTTGAGTCTACATACTTGCCAACAGTTTTGACTCAAGGGAGATATTGTGGAATTTAAAATCACAGCAAAGACAGGGTAGGAGATCCAGGAGAAAGTATGTGGGAAAGCAAGGTATTTGAAAATACACAATTCAGAAGTACAATCCCTTGTCTTCAGAACCTGGAGACAAATGCTCAAATACTCTGCAGCCACCTTGCTCCCCTGATAACTTAAGATCACACAACATGGAATGTGGAGCAGAAACCCCTCCCATCCAGGTAATCTTGGACACATTTTAACCGTAGCCAATGCATCATGTGCACATATGCTGTGTGACCTTGAATCTGACCAACAGATATTGCAGTTATTGAATATGCCTACAACCTATAAGGCTGATGATTGCAGAGAAACAAGTAGGAGGTATTAATATTTTACACTAAACATGTGATAAGTCTCACTTCATTGTGTTGGAGAAACTGAGCTTTTGTTAAGTTCCAGGGGGGCATACGTTATGTTTTAATGTGTCAGTGTATGTGAGTGTCTGTCCTCTGTTATCTGTAACATGTCAAGGACACATAAAACAACTTGTGTTCCCATGTCCCATTCACTACAAATAATTTCCCTATGGGAACAATAAAGGACTCTATCTCTATATCTCAGTCAAACAGGAAGTCGTAAACATTGGCTTCTTGGGCAGTCTGCGATGCATAACAGATCAGCATGCAGAAACAGGCTTACATCTCAATATTTACCAAAAGGTAAAACTAGAGATATGTATACAGATCTAAAGTTTTATTGTACCTGTTTGTCTACGGGATGACCTTGGCCTTGTGTAGACTATGTCCCCTGGTTGTCTCTCTTCATCCACTTCACCTGCTGCTGGCTGGTGGATGACCTGGTGGACGCCTGGCTGGTGGACGGTCCGGCCTCCATAGACAAACTCTTAGCGAGCTCTTGGCACCTTTTGAGCTCATCCCTGTCTTCAGCCTGCTGAACAAGACAGTCGACCTCCTTCAAGAGCTCATTAAGCTCAGGGACAGACATGGTGCTGAACAGACACACAACACACAAGGACAGATACAAATACAGACAGACAACAGTTTTTTTTTTTTTTTTCCAAGACAAACAATCAGGTGGGGTGGGATGAAGGGGTTGGAAGAGGTTGGGTTGGGTAGGGTAGGGGAAGGGTGGGGTGGGATCAGGGTAAAAGAGAGAGAAAGAGAGAAAGTGTAAAATTCAAAGAAGAAAACAGAGAGTGACAAAGACAAACGTGGCTCTTAAAAGTGCCTTTTTAATGTAAATTTGTAAGAGATTGTTTTCAACGGGTACAGGTATGGGTTAAGGGGACAGGAACCTATAGAGAAAAAAAAGGCATCAGTAGGCCTACAGACTAACCATACCTCTATCATTCACAGCTAACCCTTCATAGCTAGTTGACCCACACACAAACCTTACAGCAGTAGCATGTGACCAGAGCCAATTAAACATTCTCTGATATGGCGAAACTACTCAATAGAAGACTACTTATGAATTACTATTGACATTGGCAACACTATAACATTAGCTAACATAACATTATCGATAGCTTGCTTAACCTTGGCACAACCGACAAATCAACGCTAGCACCAAGATTTATTCCAGGAAGGTTTATGCTACCAAAATCCTACAGCGCAATAAAACATTTACCCAAGTCCAACAACACATTTGGCAATAAGTTAATGTAATAACTGATCATTTCTGATCAACAAAAAGCTTTATATCCGATTTTTGCATGAGGATACTACTTACTTGGAGAAGTCAAAAGACGCAATGACGCTTGGGATCGTGTAACGTAACGTCAGCCATGACGTTGATTGGCCGACGTCAAACAAGAAATCGCCTAAAAAAAATAAAATAAATAAAAATAACCTAGGCCTAACATTATTATTATTATTATTATTATTATTATTATTATTCCTAACAATAATAATAAAAGTGCAGCGCGAATCACTGGTTGTTTGGTCCGAAACCAGGAAAGGCTAATCATAACAATCTCCCTGAATGCCAAGGTAGCCCCAGCCTTGTCGTTAAACGAGAGACGCAAAGAGGGCTACCTTGAATGCGAAGATGGTTTTATCGGCAGCCCAATGCGTAGACAATCAACTCCGAGGGATTTCCATTCAGATCTATGGGCGGCCCTTGTCGTTAAAGGAGAGACGCAAAGGGGGTACCCTCAGCTTCAAACGTTTGACGCAGTGGGTCTTTGACCAAGCCTCAAACGGTTGACGCGGAGGGATGAGACCGTGTTGTTGATTTAAAAAAGGGAAAATGTATTTAAATTATTTATTGAATGTAGGCCTATTTGTTCAGATAAGTACTTTGTATAACACACACACAATTTATAGCCTAGCCCTGCAGTGAACTGACCTTTTATTTAGACAAGCGGTGCTATGAAGCATTTACACTTGAGGCCAGGGCCGGTTCTAGCCTTTTTGGTGCCCTAGGCCAGATTTGATTTTTGCCCCCCTTTTTCTAAAAGTATAAGAGAAAAACAGAAGAAAAACAGTAAGAAATGTATTGTGATGCCCCCCTGATGTTTGATGCCCTAGGCGCCCGCCTTGTTTGTCTATGCCTAGAACCGGCCCTGCTTGAGGCACATAGAAGCCAGCAGTAAAGAGGGAACAGTTCAGTTGGTCTTTCGATGAATTTTATCTTCTCTTCTCAAGCTCACAAAAGCAATGGATGTAAGTTTATTAGTGAATAGAGTTTAGAGTGAATATGCAAAGTAATTTTAGGCATTATAAGTTTAAAGTTTAGTCTACTCAAATTCATTGTACCATGTCATTGACCTAATTTATTACTCTGAGCAGAAAGGTCTGCCAGTGACGTTAATTTCCATATTTAAACAACTATAGATAGGCAAAGCAGGAAAATAAAATGAGCTGACACTTTCCTTTGAAAAGTCATCAAGTAAAAAGTCACGATTCTAGCAGGCAGAAAGACATGGAGTCTCTCATCCTTGTGCTTTTAATGGTGCCAGGTCAGTAAATTAAAGCATTTATCCTGCAAGAACTTAAATCAGTATTAATTTGGAAGAATGAGGTATGCCTTCATTTATTATTACTTTTTACTTTGCTCACAAAATGTACAGGATTTTGAACAGACTGTATAAACTGTCAAGCCGTTCCCGACTATACCATTCTATGTCTATGTCTATGTACAAATTTTGTATTTACCACTTGTTCAATTTATTGTCAGCATTCTGGTCTGAAATGGCATGCAGTGCTCATCAGTATGACTTGGTGTCAGAGACAATGAACTGGACGGATGCTCAGGCATTCTGCAAAGACAAGTTCACAGATCTGGCCACTGTTGACAGTGAAGAGGACATGGCCAGACTTGTTCAGCTTGCAAAAGACCATGGTCACAGCGGTGATGTCTGGATTGGTCTGTATCAGGATGTGGACAGCTGGAAGTGGTCACTGAACCAGAGTGCATTTTATGGGGAGGGAGAGATGGAGTTCAGGGACTGGGGCCCAGATGAACCAAACAATAACGGAGGTCAAGAATGCTGTGTGGACATTAAGTTCAAACAATGGAATGATGACCCATGCCAGACACATTTACCTTTCATCTGTTACGATGGTGAGTTTTAAAGAATGTCAGACATATTGTAGTACACACACATAAACACAATGAATAGTTCAGATTAAAAAGCCTCTTTCATTTTCCAAATTCCAAAACAAAAGAGGGAATGTTGCATCACAATGCTTTTACTGTTTTTCACATCTATATTGTTTGAAGACGAGGAGTTTTTAGAGATCTCCACCTTGGCAGGAGTTTCCAAAATAAAAAAGAAAAGAAAATATAGACACTTTCTGACTACATGTAAACAGCGCCCTCTGTTCTTCTCACTATTTACTGCAGCTACTGGATTTGGTTTTGTTTGGAAAAGGCACTCCTCTTTCTGTCATATCAAGCCTCACAGGGGAAAAGCAGGTTGATAGACCTGATAGATTCGTAGTGATTTTGAAGATAACTTTTAATGTGAGAGTCTATCTCTGAATTCAAATTCAAAGTGAATTCAAATAAGCTCTGAGATTCATCTGATCACAAGGGTAGTAGACCAGATAACTTAAAGGTCTGATGATTTACATATCACTTGACATGTTTATCACTAGTTGCCCCTTAAGGGCTGAGATTTACTTGTTGCAGACTATGCATCTGTGCACGCATGGCTGGCATGCGTATTTTGTTTTTATTTCTGATATTTGGATCTGGTATTTCTGTGGTCTGCCCAAGTGGGATGCTGCAATATGTGTAATGCTCCAATAAATGCAAGTAAAGAACACCACGGCTTGCACACAAACAAATTCCAGCCCTTAAATCGAGGTTATGTATTTTTGATGTTTATTACAGACAGTGAGGCACATCACATCACTTCAGAAAGGATTTATGTAAATGTCCAGCAACTGCATAGGCCTACCAACTTTATAATCACTTATACTTCATTTTAGATGACTGAAACTTTGCTCAAATGTTTTCAGCAGGAAAATCTGATCCCTACATTCTGGTTGATCGGAAATATTCCTGGAAAGCTGCACAAAGTTACTGCAGGACGCATCACACTGATCTGGCCATTGTGAGAAACGCTGCTGAAAACCAGCTGATCATAGATAAAGTGACTCAAGACTCCACATGGATCGGCCTGCATAGGGACTGCCTCCTGTGGAGGTGGTCTGACCAAAGTCGCTCCCCCTACAGAAAGTGGTCCTCTTCCTACCCTACAGGTGAGGGGAACTGTGTGGCTGTGGATGTGGCAGGTGACTGGAACCAGAGGAACTGTGGACTCTTGAGGTCTTTTGTTTGCAATAAGAAAAGTGAGTTTGAAAGTCAAATATATTTGCATCTTTGAATTTGTCTGTATGCTGGTGAATGTATGCAGAATGATACTGTTGGTGTTTGACATCCCGTAGTGGCCCGGAGGCAGATAGTGAGAGTGGAGCTGCAGATGGATTCTCCGGTGGACATGAGTGACCCTGCTCTTCAGGCGGCCATCTTAAAACAGGCCAGTCTCTCACCTCAAGTCTCACCTCACAATGGCAAGGGAACAGGGAAGGGGAGGGGAGCCTTACAGGTCATGCAAATAGTACTGTAGGCCAACCACAGTGCTGCTTTGATTTTATTGTTGGTTACATTGGTGATATTTAACCAAATTTTATTTCAATTATATATTCAGTTATATCTCATTTAATCTCACTAACCTGCATGCATCTGAGTGCATCCATCTGAAACCTTTCCATAGGAGAGTTACTAAGGCTTAGAGTTACTAAGGCTGGATGTCATCAAAAATACAATATCAATAATTTATCTCACAGAATATAGAGATCTCCTTCATACTGTATATGACTGTTATAGTTGTGTATTGTATCTCTGTAAGAGATGAGCTACGTAATGCGCTTAATGGTGTTTTTTGCCCTCAACGGCACCCTCCAGGCAGCACAGCCTAAAAGCCACTCCCTTAACCCTTACCCTAAACCTAACCCCCTCAACCCTCATCCTAACCTTAAATTGGGGCACCGTTGAGGACAAAAAATACCAAAGACCATGCATGGCATTCCTTCATAGGAGCCCTCGTTCCCCACGTTAAAAAGCAAGGTACTGTACTTACCCATTCTGCCTCTGTCCCTCAGATTGAGCAAAAGCTGAAGAAGCAGGGGTTATCAGCAGAGGCCAAGCTGAAGTGGATAGAGCAGACGGATGGACAGATCTTCAGGAAAAAGACAGAGGGATGAACAAAAGGAGGAGAAATGGGCTTTAAATGAATGATTCACAAGATATTCATGGAAGCTCTGCCGTTTAGAATGGAGGCTGTGATAGAGTAGAAGTTGCTTCAATATGCCATAATTGCAGTAAATATCATATCATTATTAATGTACATATTGGAAACAAAATTTCCTCTCATTAATTATTTAATTAATGAAAGTTTTACCAGTGAAACCATTATACACTGCCCATTTGTAGTTTAAAATCCAGCATGCCGAGGTTGCAAGTTACTTATAATGAATTCTTCTCAATACCCCCAGAGGTGGGAGTGCTAGCCAGATGTTTGTATCAGAGTGAGCATGCTTAAGGTGCTTTTAAGAAACCTGATATTTAAGTCTGATGAATCCTCCAACTGCATCAAGGTTGCATTATCAGATCCTATGGTGAGGTACATATCCAGACTGAGGGTGCACTATCTGAAATGTCTTTATGTTTGTATGTGATATTTTTGTGGTCTATTTGTATAGTCCTTTTTATCTGTTTTGGATCTGATTTTATCTGTATTGTTTTTTTATGATTTGGACATGACATGAGTCTGATAAACTGAATTGAATTGGTTGTAAGATTTTTTCCCCACATTACTGAGGTCCCCCTGGTCATTGAGATATGTAGAGATTATAGGTGTGTAGTAGGTATCTGACATGAAATAAATTTCCATTGAACTTGATACTGATTTAGTATGATTGATGTCAACCTTTTAAACTTAATTATACTGTATTATTTTTATATATATATATATATATATATATATATATATACAGTACAGACCAAAAGTTTGGACACACTTTCCCATTAAATTATTTACTTTATTTTCATGACTGTTGCCTTCAGTGACAAGCTACAAAATAAACAAACTTATGAATGAACACGTGGCATTATGTACTTAATTAAAAAAGTGTGAGATGACTGAAAACATGTTTTATATTCTTGTTTCATCGAAGTATCCTTTTTTGTTTTGATAACTGCTTTGTCCTCTTCATTTTTTGGATGAGCTTCAAGAGGTAGTCAACTGAAATGGTTTTCCAACTGTCTTAAAGAGTTATTCATTCCCATAGATGCTAAGAACTTGTCGGCTCTTTTGCCTTCACTCTGCGGTCCAGCTCACCCCAAACCATCTTGATCGGGTTCAGCTCCAAAAGTTTGTCATAATCTCACTCTTTTTTTGTTAAACACATAATTTCATATGTGTTCATTCATAATTTTGATGCCTTAAGTGAGAATCTACAATATAAATTGTCCTGGAAATAAATTAATCGCATTGAATGAGGGGGTGTGTCCAAACTTTTGGTCTGTACTGTATATATATATATATATATATATATATATATATATATATATATATATATATTGTATCTAAAGTTTGCTTGTTTTGTAATACCAGTATATCCATACCAATAAATTTAGGCCTACTGTTTCTCACATTATCAAATGTGTGACTGGTATTCATTTAGTCTAGAAACAAACTTTTATGTTTTACTAGATCTGTTGGGATGAACCTGAATGAAATGAGGTTTTAGGTTACAAAAAACTTAGCATCTCATTAGAAAACTGTGGGACACTAAGACTCAGCTTGGTCACTATTGTGCAGTGTGGTATGTGATTCCTATTAATCAGTCACTGTACTAAACCGTGACTAAGTCACACAGTCATGTGACTAGAGTAAACACTCTCTCTTCATTCAGAAAGGGTAGGAGTGGTGAAACCAAACACTATTAAACCTACAGTATAACCTTTAGACGGCATACAGTAGGAGGTTATTATACATACCCTCACAGACACAATATACACAAAATCTGTGAAAATATACAGTAGACTTTATGCATGCAAGCTGATGAGTTTGTTCGGTTTTCTCAGAACCCTCATTCCTCACTGGAAGGCTTGGGGGAGGCATGGGGATGTTCAATATGAGTAGATCTATGAATATGATAATGATTGACCACCAAGGCTGATCAGAGTAATGAGGGAAAGTTGACTCCAGTGCATCCACTTTCATCTTTCAGTATGGATGCTCTTCTCACAGTACTTTGTTTTCTAGCCTTTGCAGTGAAGTCAGACGCAGGTAAGAACAGTGCCTTGGATTCAAACCGTGCTGTGATTTATGTTTGTATGTTTAATCATTATGATTTCAGTGATTCCAGCACATTTTAGCCCATAGCCCTGTTGCTTGTGGGTTGTTAGTAGACAAAATAGAGAGAATATTTGGTTTTCATTTTCATTTTAACATATATTCAAGTCTGTAATATTCTTTTCCTCAACAGGGTCTCATTCCTTGTTAGTCTTTGCAACATTCATCATCGGAGACACCCCTTTCCCAGAATTCAGTGCGGTTGTGATGCTGGACGATGTCCAGCTGGGTTATTACGACTCGGACGTGAGAACCTTTATCCTGAGAGGACTGAAATCAGAGCATAAGGATACTATTCTTCAGGAAGACGCTAGTGTGGTCTTTGGACATGTCAACAGGGGAATGAAATACAGAGCTTCAAATCTTAAACAGCGCTTTAATCACACTGTGAAGTCAATTTGTTTTAATTTCACTACGGAAGAAAAAAGAAAAAAAATTGGTGAAGGTGGTTACGTGTGAGAGCACCAAGTCAGCTGACCGCAGCTAAGCGCGTGCTAGCTGTGCGTGACGTCAGAGCCCGCGACGACACAAACTACATCAGGTGTTTCAGTCAAGCTGAGTGAGACGCTGAAACAGGGAGATGTTCTGAAGTGCTACCTCGACGGATTATTTCGGAATACAGTGCAAATTTAAGACCTCTAAAAAACTGGAAAGGCAGCCGGTGAGCATTCGAATGTCTACCTCACTTCTATCTGCTGTTTCAGAATGTAATTCTTGCAATGTGTGATGTATATGTATCGGGCGTTTAGCGTCTACTGTTTAGCCTTTACTAAGTGGCTGTGAACGGTGTTGGGGCTATTTTTAGCTGCTTTGGTTAGCGGGAAGTTGGTTGTATTCATTCCCACTGTGCTTTTGTAACTTTTAAAGCTATCAGCCTGGGCGCAGACTGCTCCATTGGAGTCACACTAGATGTTTGCTATGTTAGTAGCTATGTAAATGGCTGTAGTATTTTGAACCAATGGTATTGGCAAAATGTTTAGCTCTCTATTATTGCCTGTTTTCAAATTTGGATTATTTATTGAATTCTCATGTACGTAGCTTAAATGTGAATGCTAACAATATGTATTTATACTTGTATTTATCTGAATGTTCCATTTAAGCTGAATTGAACTGTTTAAAGGTGTGTATTTAAATCTGTATTTTTTAATCCGTAATAGATTTGAAATGTCTTGCGTATTTGCATAAAGTATCTGCAGTTTGCACATTTATAGCATATTTGCACAGCCCATTGCATTTTGTACATTTATAGATTTGTAATAATTGTTGCTTTTTGTTTCTTTTGTTTTCTTCTATTTTGTCTAAAGGTTTTTCACCTAATGGCTAATGGCTAATGGCTAATATCTACTAATGGCAAGGACTACCAATTGCTAATGCAAACTCATGCATGCTACTTAAAGTGTGACTCTCTTCATCTGTGCCTGAACAAAAATAAAACAGAAAAAAAAAGAGGAAAATGGGAAACTGAAGCCAAGTTGTCTTGTCAAGTCTCTGCCATTTGAGTGGAATCCAGTGCCCTTTAATTCCAGTGGTCTTAACCTTTTCAAGTTGGGGAAACGCACAAACCAAAATAATCAGAAACAAATAATCAAAACCAACCAAAACTCTAATCAACTTGTCAGTGAAAAACCGCAGTCCAGGAACTGGAACCGGACACTAGAGAGCGCAGCAGCCCCGGTGACCAAAGACCAGGCTACCATAAGAAGGTGGAAACCACTAGGAGCTTGAAGGGAAGTCGGGAGTCCAACTGCTTGTGCCAGAAGGAAAGTAAGTGCAGCTCAAGCCTTGCTTTAAGCAGCAAAGAGTGCAAAATGTCTGCATATGAACTGTCAGCAGAAGAGCTGAAAAAGGCTCGCACTGTGGCTAAGAGGGTATTTAGCCGCATAGCCAATTCCCTAATGAGAACATACAAAGATAAATCCATATCAGAGCTCGAAGATGGATTTGGCGCTCTCACAGCAGCAGCCGAAAAGGTGTGGGAAACAAACGATGACCTGGAGGCCAAGCTCATCTCTGAAAAAGAAAATGACGTAGACGCCGAAGGTGATGTGGAGTTGTCCGAGCAACAACGGGCTAACCTGGCGAAGACTGCTGGCGAGTGCGAGGAGACGGTGAAAGAAGTCAAGGGTCTGCTGCAAACTGTCCTGTGGTCTGGAAATGGTGAAGAAGAAGTACTCACTGCGCTCGATGTGGCGGAAGTGGAGATCAGACGTACATCTGGAGTGGACCTGAGCAGCAAGCTGGAGGCCTATGAGTTCATGCTTGACCATCTGCAAGATCTGGTAAAAGCAGCACAAATGTCTTTTGAAAAATGGAAGAGATGGACCCTTCTGAGCAGAAGGAAGACATTCAGAGCCGTTTAAAAGACCTTAAGCAAAGACTTCCTGTGCTTGTATCCAGAAAAGCAGACTTCATTTGCGAAAGATTGAAAGAAGACCAGCGTCCACCTGCCTCTGTCACACAGAATCCTCCTGCGCCTTCGATTAGGCTGAAGCCGACTGCACTTCCCAGGTTCTCAGGCAACAAGCGTGAGTTCCACAGATGGCGGAAAGACTGGGAGGCCCTGCAAAGACAAGGTGAGCCCACAGGTTCAAAAGAAGTAAAGAAATTCCAGTTATTAGACAGTCTGGAAGAAAGGATTACTCGGGACCTGAGGCTGACTTGTTACAAAGAAGCAGATGACATCCTCCGTGTACTTGAAAACCGCTTTGGGAATCAAACAGCTATCGCCATTGAGATCGTAGAGGAGGTGCAGAGAATGCCAGCCATCAAGGGCCATCAGCCAAGGAAAATAGTGGAGCTAATCCAAACCGTCCAGAAGGCGCTGCAGGACCTGAGAGACTTGGGAGACACAGGAGCCATCAGAAACCCATTGGTCACAAAGTCTATCGAAAGCAAGCTGCCTGAAGACTTGAAAAAAGAGTGGCTAATGTACGCGGCTGACAGCGAGAACACTGTGGCCCCTGGCGACCGCTTTGATTGTCTTCTGGCCTTCCTGAAGAAGCAAGAGGTCATTTATGAGCAGCTCGAGCATCTGAGGGAAGAAGGACCGAGGCAAGAACCAAGACCTGAGCCGAGGCATGCACGGACAAGAGCCACCAAGTCCAGTGATGCGCCAACAGGATGTGTCGTCTGTGGTGACGGAAAACACAGACGGAAATTGTATTTCTGCAAGCAGTTCCGGGCCCTGAAGCCATCAGAAAAGAATGCAGCCGTCAAGAAGTTAGGGGCATGTGTGAGATGCCTTGAGCTCCATGATGGCCAAATGTTCTGTAAGCCAACCTACCTCTGTAAGCACCCAGACTGCAAAGATGGACGACTTCCTGAGCATCACTATTACCTGTGTTCAAATGCTGCTGCGAGAGGTGGTGCCACCTCAAAGAGAGCTGAAAATTTCAAGGCAGGAAAGAAGGGATACACCGCTGACCAGGAGGGTTTCATTAGCAAGCTCCCCCCAGATCTGGCAAGGCAGTGCCGGGACGTTTTTCCAACTCCACCTCCAAGACGTTCAGTGCAGTGACAACGCCATCCAACCTTCTCGGGCAACACGGCCTGCAAGAGCTACCAGTCATAATGATGCTTCTTCAAGTGACCGCCAATGCCGGACAGAAGATTGGCACTCTGATTGACTTGGCATCGGATACGAATTATATCACTCATAAGGCTGCAGGCAAACTGAACCTGAGGAGCGAGGAGATTACCCTAGTTGTCCACGGCGTCGGGGGAATGAAGATCAATGTGGAAACTAGGAGATACTTGCTAAAAATCAGAGTGAAGACCTCAAAAGGAAGCCTGCAGTCCCACCAGTTGGTCTGTTACGGACTGAACAGCATAGCCGATGTCCACAAGGGGGTGACAGCGCACCAACTACAAAAGTTCTTTCCTGACCTGTCCATTGAAGAGCTCACAAGGCCAAAAGAAGTTGATCTCCTGATAAGCCATAGAGAAGGCAAGCTGGCGCCACAGCGAATCAGGGTTGTCGGGGACCTTGTGCTCTGGGACGGGCCGTTGGGGAAGACGGTGGGAGGTACCCATCCAGACCTGTTTGAAGACGTCGCCATGTCGGCTCATACATCAAGCACACACTTTGCCAGGTCCATGAGGACAGCTGCCACCAAGTATGAAGAACTTACAGCCAAACTCCCCAACCAACCATCAATCGTTCAGCCCCATTGCAACATTCAGGAATCCACCACTTTGACCACCTGTCAAGATTTTCTGGAGTGGTGGAAATGGGATAGTCTTGGTGCTGCTTGCGAGCCAAGATGCGGGGGATGCCGTTGTGGAAATTGCCAACCAGGAGGCAAAGAGATGACTCTGGCAGAAGAGCGGGAACTGGAAGTAGTGAGAGGGGGACTCACTTACAGCACAGGTGACTGCCACAGCAAAGATCCACACTGGCATGCCAAATATCCCTGGCTCGAAGACCCAGTTTCACTCCCAAACAACAGAGGAGCTGTTGAGGCTACGTTCCTTAGGACAGAACGCTACCTTGGCAAGGAGCCCAAGTGGAAAGTTGCCTATGCTTCCCAAGTGCATGACATGGTCTCACGTGGAGCTGCAATCAAGCTGTCCCAAGACATCCTCTCCGGTTGGACTGGGCCAGTGTGGTATGTGAGTCACCTCATAGCACCAAATCCTCACTCTATCACAACCCCGGTGAGGCTTGTCTGGAATAGCAGCCAAAAGTACAGGGGTGTGAGTTTGAATGACATGCTAATGAAGGGCCCAGATGTCTTAAATCCAATTCGTGCCGTCCTTTTGAGATTTCGAAGCGGAGTCTTTGCTGCTTTGGGCGACATAAAGAAAATGTATAATTCTGTCTGGCTTGAAGACCGTGAAGTGCACTTACACAGGTTCCTGTGGCGAGACTCTGAAGATGAGGAGCTAGGAGAGTTTGCCATCACAAGGGTGAACATTGGGGACAAGCCAGCGGGATGCATTGCACAGCTTGCTATGCGGGAAACTTCCAATCTCCCTCAGTTCATTCATCTGGAGGACGAGCGAAGGATACTACAAGAAGACAGCTATGTCGATGACCTCCTGACCTCAAGTAATGACCTTTCCCTCCTAAAAGCCACTGCTGCCAATGTGGAATGCATCCTCACCGCTGGAGGATTTCAGCTGAAGCCGTGGGTGTTCTCAGGCCAAAGTGGGAGGCAGGAGCCTCAGGATGAGCCAGGGGAGCAAACAGGAGCTGAAGCTGGAACAATGGTCCTTCCCAATCAGATGGGTGACGATGACAACAAAGCGCTTGGTCTGGGCTACATTGTGGAGGAAGACAAACTTCATGCTATGACTTCAGTCAACTTCTCAAAAGGAAGAGGAAGATGCGGCTTGGCCAGAATCTCCTGGAAGAGGAAGTAAGGCTTCAAACTCCAAATCCACTAACAAGAAGGGAGTTGCTCAGTCAAGTGGCTGGACTGTTCGATCCTGCTGGCCTGGTGACTCCTGCAAAGCAGAAAGGGGCAATCCTAGTACGCAGAGCATTCCAGGAAGCCAAAAGCCAAAGCTCCCCCGCCAAGGACACATGGGACACAGCACTCTCTGATGGTCTGAGGGAAGATGCAATTGAGCTGTTCAGAGAATATGTTCAGCTCGGCAGAGTCAAATTCCCTAGAGCTCTGACCCCCATGTGCCATGACGGGGAGCCATATGCAGTCACGTTCTCAGATGGAAGTGAGCACGCCTATGGGGCAGTGATGTATCTGAGATGGAGTACCAGCCAAGGCCCGATTGCCAGGTTGGTGGAGTCCAAAGCCAAACTGACCCCCTTGGATCAGAAGGGTGATGCGGTGAAGGCCGAAGTCTGTGGGGCGGTGTTTGCTTCCCGCCTGAAAAGGTACTTCCAAACCCATTGCAGAATCAAGGTTGAGAAATGGTTCCACTTCGTCGACAGCCAGACCGTCCTCGGTGCTATCCAGAGAGAGAGTTACGGCTATCAAACATTCTTTGCAAATCGGATCGGTGAAATCCAAAGCAACTCTCAAATCCAGGACTGGTGGTGGGTCCCCGGGCCGCAAAACATCGCAGATCTGATCACGAGAGGCGGAGGCCCTAAAGACCTGGACGAAGACTCAGAGTGGCAGAACGGTCCCAAATTCTTGAGGCTTGCTGTGAGTGAGTGGCCAATCAAATCAGCAAAGGAAATTGCATCTGCTGCAAGAGAAAACATCAACAAACTGCAGAAGAAAGCTTTCGTGGCAGCATTAACAAGGTCCCAGACTTTAAGGCAAGTACCATCTCCGGACCGGGACCAGTCTCAGTCTCAGGCTGGACAGAGGCCAGCATGTTCTGAAATCCAGAGCCTTGTTGATGCTGAAAGATTTAGTGATTTATCCAAGCTTGTGAAGGCTATCGCCTGGGTCTGGAGGGCAGCAAAACGGTTTCTCGGACCAAGCCGAACTCTCAGCAGACTAAAGTGGGAGGCGGTCCCCTCAAGTGGCATCATCTCTGTCAGGGAGAGGAAAGACGCACTGCGTGACCTGTTCCTTGCAGCACAAGAGGGCGCCAAATTTCCTAGCACCACCACAGACAGGCTTGTTGTCTACAAGGAACAGGGCACTGGACTCCTCGTCTGTGGGGGAAGAGTGCAGAGTTTCAAGGAAGACCACAGTGCTGTCCCTCTCTTGCCTGGTGACTTGTGGGTGTCCATCCTGTTAGCCCGAGAGTCTCATGGTGAAGGTCATGACGGAGTGGCTGGGACACTACTGAAGATGAGAAAGAAGGCCTGGGTCATCAGAGGAAGAAGAGTTGCACAGAAAGTTGTTGACGCTTGTTTGCTCTGTAAGAAGGCGAAGGCAAAAAGGTGCCAACAAGTCATGGCTGACCTGCCACCTGAGAGAACTGAGCCTGCTTTGCCTTTTGAGTTTACCACCGTGGACCTCTTTGGACCATATCAGGTCAAGGATGACGTCAAGAGAAGAGTCACAATGAAAGTGTGGGGTGTGGTCTTCTGTTGTATGGCCAGCAGGGCCATCCACACTGAACTAGCCATTGCAGTGTCCACAGAGGCATTTCTTATGGCCTATCAAAGGTTTACAGCAATCCGGGGTTACCCAAGAAAACTTTGGTCTGATCCAGGTACAAATTTCATCGGTGCCAAGCCAGTTCTGGAAGATTTGTACAGCTTCCTGGCCAGTCAGAACAAAGTTGCCTTGGAGGAAGCCGCTGCAAGGAATGGGAGTACCTGGGAGTGGAAGATCCATCCAGCTGACTCTCCACACAGAAACGGTGCCGCAGAAGCCGCTGTGCGGATTGTGAAGAAGGCGCTTCAGAGTCTGGGGAAAGAGTCCACAATGAGTTGCAGTGAGTTTCACACAGCTTTGTATTTGGCAGCTAATCTGGCGAACGAACGGCCAATTGATGCCAGGATGCAGAGCAGAGAGGACTGTATTCAGTATGTAACACCCAATTCTCTCTTGCTTGGAAGAGCCACTCAGAGTGGTGATGTCAAGGCCTTTGATTTTGCCAGCTATCCTTATAAGAGGCTTCAAGTAATGCAATCAGAAGTCAACAAATTCTGGAAGAGCTGGAGCCAGCTGGCCGGTCCCAATCTCTTTGTAAGGAGCAAGTGGCACACAACGGAGAGAAACGTGGCTGTCGGGGACATCGTCTGGCTGTGTGACCAAAACGCAATGAGGGGCCAGTTCAAGCTGGGCAGAGTTGTCAGCACCAACCCGGACAGTAAAGGTATTGTGCGGGATGTGAATGTGAGAGTCGTACCAAGCTACTGTGTTCCAGTGGTGAGGGCTGCAGATGCAAGGAAGTCAAGGGTTCCTGGACAAAGGGAAGAGACCAGAACAACAGTCCTTCGGAGGGATGTCCGGCGGCTGGTCATTCTATTGCCTGTTGAAGAACAGGAGGACCTCTGAGGAAGTGTCACTTGGATTGACTTTGAAGTAGCAACCTCCACACTATGTCTACCGTGAAGGTTGAGTGGGAGGTGTGAAGTCAATTTGTTTTAATTTCACTACGGAAGAAAAAAGAAAAAAGAAAAAAAAATTGGTGAAGGTGGTTACGTGTGAGAGCACCAAGTCAGCTGACCGCAGCTAAGCGCGTGCTAGCTGTGCGTGACGTCAGAGCCCGCGACGACACAAACTACATCAGGTGTTTCAGTCAAGCTGAGTGAGACGCTGAAACAGGGAGATGTTCTGAAGTGCTACCTCGACGGATTATTTCGGAATACAGTGCAAATTTAAGACCTCTAAAAAACTGGAAAGGCAGCCGGTGAGCATTCGAATGTCTACCTCACTTCTATCTGCTGTTTCAGAATGTAATTCTTGCAATGTGTGATGTATATGTATCGGGCGTTTAGCGTCTACTGTTTAGCCTTTACTAAGTGGCTGTGAACGGTGTTGGGGCTATTTTTAGCTGCTTTGGTTAGCGGGAAGTTGGTTGTATTCATTCCCACTGTGCTTTTGTAACTTTTAAAGCTATCAGCCTGGGCGCAGACTGCTCCATTGGAGTCACACTAGATGTTTGCTATGTTAGTAGCTATGTAAATGGCTGTAGTATTTTGAACCAATGGTATTGGCAAAATGTTTAGCTCTCTATTATTGCCTGTTTTCAAATTTGGATTATTTATTGAATTCTCATGTACGTAGCTTAAATGTGAATGCTAACAATATGTATTTATACTTGTATTTATCTGAATGTTCCATTTAAGCTGAATTGAACTGTTTAAAGGTGTGTATTTAAATCTGTATTTTTTAATCCGTAATAGATTTGAAATGTCTTGCGTATTTGCATAAAGTATCTGCAGTTTGCACATTTATAGCATATTTGCACAGCCCATTGCATTTTGTACATTTATAGATTTGTAATAATTGTTGCTTTTTGTTTCTTTTGTTTTCTTCTATTTTGTCTAAAGGTTTTTCACCTAATGGCTAATGGCTAATGGCTAATATCTACTAATGGCAAGGACTACCAATTGCTAATGCAAACTCATGCATGCTACTTAAAGTGTGACTCTCTTCATCTGTGCCTGAACAAAAATAAAACAGAAAAAAAAAGAGGAAAATGGGAAACTGAAGCCAAGTTGTCTTGTCAAGTCTCTGCCATTTGAGTGGAATCCAGTGCCCTTTAATTCCAGTGGTCTTAACCTTTTCAAGTTGGGGAAACGCACAAACCAAAATAATCAGAAACAAATAATCAAAACCAACCAAAACTCTAATCAACTTGCCACACACAGAAGGTGGGTGGGTCTTACTTGAAACATCACTCCAACTACGCAGGTGTACAGTAATTTCCCGCATATAAGCCACATTGTGTATAAGCCGCAGGACAGTGTTTTATGCAAGTAAAAAAAAAAAAAAACATTAACACCATATTAACTGCCCCCCTATTTTAACCTCATAGCGGAAGAAATTTTGCAAAATCAATGTATAAGCCGCGGCTAATAGTCGGGAAATTAGTAGTGGACGCATGGTCTCAACCAGGGGCGCTGCTAGAAATGTTGGGCCCTATGACAAAAAAATATTTTGGGCCCCTTTAATATTCTCTGGCCCCCCCTGTCAGTGTCAGGCCCTTAGAATCATCCTAACTTTTCCTCCCCTAGCGGCGCCCCTGGTCTCAACTGTCCTGAAATAGTACGACAACCACAAATTTGAATTTGTATCACCTGAAACAGTCCAACCACAGGTGATTTCTTTGTCTCACCTGAAACAGTATTCCAAATGCACAGGTGTTTTGTGTGCAGAGTGACTGTGGGTGTGGTGGCCTACATGGAGTCATGTTTCAATAATGATCTAAGCGGGAAGGAATCTAAAAAGAGAATCTAGGTTCACTCATTAACCTTAGTCATCTAAAAAAAAAAAGAAAAGAAAATATACCAATATCCTTATTAGTTTATAAGGAAAGCCACAGACAAATGATACTTGTTTTCCATTTAAAACATGACTGATTTTACTCCAAAACATCCCAAATGAACTTCTACATTGCAAAAGAAATTAGAAATAAAGAATCATTTCGTCAAATAAAACTCAAATTCTGTTATCCAGAATTGCACATGCCTCAAACGAATGGTGGTCCAGCTCTGTTGTAATAATATGTCTTACCACTAGTGGGCACTATAATAAACACAACAAAGCCAAAAGGTTGTGTAACTCACTGTTGAAGACCAGACAACCAAATTACTCACCCACACTGTATCCTCCATACTGAATGGTCAGAAATGCAGTGAACTGCAGTTTTAGTAACTTGTTTATTTCATAGTGATGAGTGGCAATCACTTGACACTACATCTAATAATAAACATGCCTTCATGCAGGTATTCATGTTCAGCAGAGAATTACTGGTTGTATTTTGCTGGATGATGACCAGCCTGGTCCAATGGCTGTGCAGGACGCATTCAATGGACAGAGTGGAGACCATCTCTCCTTCACAAACGACCAGCACAGTTTCTGGAAACAGTGGCAGTGGCCAGCCATGTGGGACAAGTTGCAGTTCAGTCAGGTGAAGTGGCTCTATGAGAACATCTACCAGCCCATCTGTCTCAGGACCCTGAGGACCTACCTGAACAAACAGAAGAACCGAGTCATGAGGAAAGGTATTACAGTTGCCATTCCTACACATTATTTCACCATTGCTCAAGGTTCTGCATATGGCAGTCAGTATAAACATTATACTGTATGTCCTCCACAGTGAAGCCCAGAGTCCGGCTCCTCCAGAAGACACTCCCAGACTCTGGAGGGACCATAGTGACCTGTCTGGCCACTGGTTTCTACCCCCGTCACATCAACCTGACCCTGCTCAGAGACGGCCAGCCTGTGTCTGACCACCAGATCACTGGAGGGGAGCTGCTACCTAATGGAGATGAGACGTACCAGATGAGGAAGAGCCTGGAGGTCAGAGTAGAGGAACTACAGCATCACCACTACACCTGCACAGCCGAACACCTGAGCCTGGACAACCAGCTACACATTGGCTCGGGTAATTAGCAATATTCTTTTCTCATAAGTTTATTGTAACTGGAATTTATTTATTTCATAGTATCTGTACACCTTTCATACCAGCCCATTGTGCCTGTCTATAGATTAGGTTTATGTTTATGATGAGTCAACAAAGAGCCACCATTATACTAATGAAATTTTAGGTGTGATATTCCCACATAATGCACCCAGTCTCATCAGCAGTAGTCTGGACAAAATTCCAGGGGCGCAGCTAGAAATTTTGGGCCCTATGACAAAAAATAATTTTGGGCCCCTCAAATATTGATTCTACTATTAAATTTTCTCTGGGCCCCCCTGTCAGTGCAGTTAAAAGACAAAAAATCTGTGGGCTTTGATCCATTAAAATCAATGAGTTCTATTGTTTGTTTGTTTTCTTGGTCGAGTCACATACTTAAAGCATTGCCAAATAATGATAAAAGTGCCTCTAGTCCATGTCTTGTGTTTTAATTGATTTAGTTGATGAGCAGAGTGCCACCCCAGTAGTTTCCTCTGTGCTGCTGATAGTGTTGCTGCTCCTGGGTCTGTGTGGAGCCACAGCAGCCCTCATGGTGTGGAGAAGAAGACAAGCCAGTGAGTAGAATGTGGAGTGTATCTGTCCATGGATAATGAACATGTTTCCTTATCCATGGACAGATACTTTCTCTGAACTGTTGGGCATGTCAGAGCCCTGGGCATGTCAGAGATCAATGGTCAGGCCTAAGCCCTTGGAGAGATCCTTGACACAGTGCTATAGCTAAAGGGGCTCGGGCACACGTGTGGCCGCCATATTGGATTAGCCTGGGAGTTCCCATGCTCCTTTGCGCGCTTATTTCATTCCACTCTGCAAAGCAGCATGGTGACCATGGCCGTTTTTCTCGCTTACTTTCGGTATCCAATCGCAGAACAAAAAGGGATTTGTACGGCCCTCGATTGCATTTTACGTCACGTGGTGGCTCTGGTATTGGCTCCGAGGTATGTACAGACGCTCTGATAGACATTCGTAGCACCCAATAAACGGTTCTGGACAATTGTAAACGATACTTCCGCTACGAGAAATGCAATAGGTAGGTCCCCAGACTAAATATCACTTGTGATTTTAGTTTGCCATTCGCCAGGCTAATATTGGATGCTAGTTCCATCGTAAACAGAGTGGAGCTCAATGCAAGGATTTTGCATTTATGTCTTTAAACTAATAAATTTGCAGCTTATGACTTGATATATTTTTTGCAGCAGCAAGTCCATCTGGCGGAGTCAGGTTAATCCTGGATTTCTGGTGGGAATAAAACTAGCATTAATCCACCCTTCATATGACTATCTGTCATTCAAATTAATTTGGAGATGGTACTAAAACAAAATCTCTGATTAAAAAAAGGATGCCTTCTCCGTGTTGAAAAGTTGCCTAGCTCCCCCTTTTTTTTAGATATTTTTTGGGGCTTTTTGCATTTAATCAGATAGGACAGTACAGAGATGGACAGGAAACAAGTGGGAAAGAGAGATGGGGGGATCGGGAAATGACTTCGGGCCGGGTCCCCGGAGCAATGGCCCGGCGCTTCAGCCACTGAGCCACGGCACCCCCGCCTAGTTCCCCTTTAAATTGCTTTTACCTGTTGTCATTTAATCATGAATTAGTGTACATTACATTATGAATGGGCAGTTCCATTTGTTGTGTACACTCATGGTAGCTCAGTAAGTTAAGGGGGTTTTATTATGAAGTTCGGGACAGCCCGGTTCGTTGCCATGGGCACCAGGGTGTTTGTGTGTGTATGTGCATGAGTTGTCAGTGTGAGTGGCAGACTTCAGTAAAGCAGCTAAATTGATCCATGCGTATTTGATTATTTCACCAACACAATACCATTGTGGACACAAACATAGATTTTTGCGCTTCTGTGATTTTGTGTTTGCGTTTCAGATATGTGCTCCAAATCATCACTGAACAGCTACACAGCTGCTCTAGGTGAGTGAAACCATGTACAACAGGGTTGTTAACAGTCCATATACTGTACTGTAGTATAACAGTATGCTTTATAGTATTTTCTGTATAGTAGCACAAGTCTTATGAAGAGCATACTTTTTCTTTGTAGGTGCTGAGGAAAACTAAAAAGGATTTACAGCGGAGCATGTCACAGCAGTGTACTTTTGATGGAAAAAGATTACATTATTGACATCAGGATCACAAGATGTGGAAGATAGGACTTGTTGTTTGAACATTCGTTTCTTTTTTTTCTGCTGTCATTTAAAGTGAAACATTGGTGCTGAAGGTATTAAGGCTTTTTGTCAGCATGGACACCAAATTTTCATTCAACAGCAGAATTACTGTTTGACAGCCATTTGCATTTACAGCCTACAATATACTCTAGTATATGACTCAGGCCTATGGCCTCGGCCTTTTGACTTTCTCTGTCTCCTCCTCACTGTGGGAATTTGTTGCATTCTTGTTTGCATGCAGTCAGTCATTGTCTTTTCTAAAAACTGATAGTTCCGGTCCTCGATTGTGATTGGTTGAAAACGCGTTCGATGCCATTGTAAATTTGGCATTTAGCACGGCTCCAACCGCATTTCGTTCTAAACTGCTGCGCCATAAGAAAGTGAATGGAGCAGCGCTTATGCGTTACTTGGCAACCATTCAGTAAGAGGAAGTATGTTTTTTGGCGGAGGAATTGGTATCAAGGAATAACTTGCTGTATTTCTCGTGGTTATGTTTTCCGTTAATGAAACAATTGCCGGTTAACGTGGTAACAGTTTTAGAAGCGCAATAAACCCCTCGAGTCCGGTGTAAATGCTGGTTTTAG
The DNA here is from genome assembly GCA_027497455.2 of Sardinella longiceps. Taxonomy (NCBI): domain Eukaryota; kingdom Metazoa; phylum Chordata; class Actinopteri; order Clupeiformes; family Clupeidae; genus Sardinella; species Sardinella longiceps. Next base: position 18,387,514 of record JAODXP020000012.1, on the reverse strand, counting down.
CACGGATGTCTAACGGCACTCGGCTGCGCCTCGTGCCTAACAACACCCGTGCTAAAACCAGCATTTACACCGGCCTCTCGGGATTTATTGCTTACATTACACATATTAATTAATCAATCTGATAATTAGCATAAGTGTACAATAAAAGAAACAAATCTGAATAGCTGACTACCTTCTAACATCTCTTCTAACATCTGTCTAACATCGTCCATGAGATCCATTAGATCTTCAAGATTTGACATAATATTCAGTCAGTTTACAAACAGATCTCCATAAATCCCACCAGACACTGTAATTTTAAAGGTACAGTCAGTGATGTGGTTTGTAAACACATATAGGCTACTGTACGTAATGGACCATATATAATTCTCAGTATTATACTGTTTATGAAGCAATTCAAACACTTACAGTAAAACCAAATGTCTTTTTGTAAAGCATTGGTGCACCTTTAAATGAAAAATAACTTTGATATATGATCACATGAAAGATGGACATATCATTACCAACATTGATGTTATGTTGATGCCCATATGTTAAACACTGACAAATGTGGGAGTCAGCGGCGCCGCTGGGGGAAAAGTTAGGATGATTCTAAGGGCCTGGCACTGACAGGGGGGCCAAGAGAAATTTTAGTATTAAAATCAATATACGAGGGGCCCAAAATTATTTCTTGTCATAGGGCCCAAAATTTCTAGCAGCGCCCCTGGCAGGAGTTCCTTTCATTAGCCTACTTGAAAAGAGAGTTAAAGCGTTTTTTTATTGGTCGTAAAAGACAGGAGGTCAAAAAAATCCTTTGTTTCTTTTAATGTGACATACATTGAAAGCAACAAGAACGTTTAGGAAAAACAATATTTTATTGATGAAGAAGTATGAACAAGTTCTTCACACTGTCCTGCCTTCTCGCATTTTATGAGACTGTGCTCACAGGTATACAGACAGTATGAATCAGAATAAGAAAACGAAGAGCAGGAACATGAATAGAACATATTCGATGAACAGTATCGTAACGTGAAGTACCAGGGCCCTTCTGTCAAAACAAAAGATCAACACACATGGTAATTGCAGGACCAAACCATTGATAATTATTTAATATGTAATTTTTAATAATTTGCTTACACTTTTCTGTTTGGAAATTATTTTACTATTTCGACTAGAAAGACGTAACCCAGTGGTAGCAAATAGTTGTGCTCATCAGTGCATCTATACTAGCAATGAGCCATAGAGATTATCTTAAGCTTGCAATCTGTAAAGAAACTAATCAATTAGGCTGAAATGTATTCTTCTTTTTTTCTCTCTACTCTACAGTGCCTTCAGTGAATTCTGAATTTGGGCCTGTATTGTCCTATGCGCTGGGGGTCATGTTTGTTTTTCTTTTTTCTTTTTTTAGCAACCTTCACCTTTTTCATATGGAGGGAGAGGCATACTGGCAGGACACCTTTTACAATGACTACAATTCCACATGGAAGATTACTGGCAGAAATTTGGAGCGTTGTTTGATCCTTAGCCCACTAGAGGGCGCAGAAAGAACTTGATAGAAGCAAGACAAAGGCAAATGTCTAAACATTGTCTGACAGTGTTGGGAGTAACGAGTTACAAAAGTAACTAATTACTGTAATGCATTGCTTTTTTGTGGTAACTTGATAATGTAAGGCATTACTGAAAAAAAAAGATAATATTTTACTCGGTTGTCAGTAACGCACTAAGAATGATGTAATGTTTTTTCCTTCATTCGCCAAAAATCACTGAGAGATCAGCTAAGGTAAAATGTTTGCTTTGCAGGAATTACTCTCCACTTGTCATTCTCAACATTAACACCAAATTAGTAAAGGTCATAAGCTATGGGAGGGCCTGAAATCGCAAACAACATGCTCCGTCTAACAAATGCGAGAAACATATTTTCAAGTCATGTTCATGTTAGAAATGTGGTGCCATAATTAGATCTATGTGTAAACAAATGGTCTGTTGATTGACCAACGGTCAAGACCATTTTATATGCCGAAAAGTTTGGTCACTAGCCAACTAAGCAAAACACGATGACTTGTCAATAAGAAAAATGAGACAGTCTCAAACACGCATGCTTATGACAATAAGGAAGGAAGGTCTTATGAGTCAAATGTCTGCTCAAAGTCCAAAAATCTTGATTATTGCTGGACTTGAATGAGAAGCAACACTTGTTTTTCTCTTTTTTAACTTGGCTGTATGAGCATGAACAAAATTTTGATTCTTATCCTTCTTTCAGTCCATGGGAGGGGGGTTACAGGTAAGATTACCTCCATTATTTTAACCCAGTTATCAACACATTTACTTTTTCTTTTACAATATGTGTGCATTACAAATGCTGGTAAAATGTGTCTAACCTTTTGGATAGATAGACAACAAAGAAACCAATTGGATCATGTTGAAGTTGATGTCATTTGTTAAAGTGAAGTCAGCTATTACTGTTCTTGTATTCCTTTAATTACTATTCCTATTTATATATTTTTCAAATTAGGCTCTCATTCCCTGTGGATGTTTGCAACTTACATCAAAGGAGAGACTTCATTCCCAGAATTTAGTGCTGTGGTCATGCTGGATGATATTCAGATTGGATACTATGACATAAATGACAATAAGCCACTATATAGAGGAGCAGATAATTCTAATACTACTCCACCAGAAGAATCAGGTGCAGTTTATTTTAGAACTTTTATTGGATATACATATAATCATATGAGGGACAAAGCAACAAATCTGAGAGACCACTTGAACCACACGAAAAGTAAGTCTGCTCTGTTATTGATTAATGGCTGGTACTTATTTTGACTTCCCAACAATGATATTAGCCTACAGTTGCTAGCAAGCATTAACCTATACTTGAAAAAACAGACAAAAAGATAAACTAAGATTTCAAATTGATGTTTGATGTTGTACCCATAATGCTTGGAGGCAACTCACAAAAACTCTGTCATAGAAGTGTGACTGCAAGTGACCGATACAAAACTACCATTTGACATTACTGTAATTTTATTTACTTAGCCTACATTTCTTCAGTCTTTAATGATTGATGATACTAAAAAGATTTTGAATGGGTGAATAACACAGTTTTTGGAATTGTTTTAAGTATATCATATGGAATTTTTGTGTTATTTTCCTAGATATTTATGTCCTTCAACGAGCTTCTGGATGTGAATTACTAGACAAAGATCAGTCAGGGGGTCTTATGAGTCAAGATGCATTCAATGGAGAAGGTGGAGATGCTCGCTACTACAATCCACAAAATAACACTCTTCATACTGACTGTGTGTGGCCAAGGGTAGTGAACACCATTTTGCCTGACAGTTTACATTTCCATTATTATGAAAATATTTACCACCCCAACTGCATCAGATTACTTCACGAATACATTTCCTTTGAAAAAAATCGTGTAAAAAAGGTAATTTCTGATATAAACTGACAGCATGTTGGCAAAATTCTAACACAAGAATAAATGACCTTTTTTTCCTTGTGTTTTGAGAAATGACATTTCGTCCTTTATTCTGCATAAGAAATAGGCAAAGCAGAAAAAAACAGAAAAGAATTTGTTCCATTAGCAGTGCTTGGAATTGCTATTCATTGCAAATATATTTAAACACCCATACTTTTAGTATAGGAAATGGTTATAATAAAAATTTAATTGTCCATATCGTTTTAATACAGTTTCCCTACTATTTTACAGTGAAGCCCAGAGTCAGGCTCTTTCAGAGGATGCTGCCAGGATCCTCTGACTCTGTGTTGACCTGTCTGGCCACTGGTTTCTACCCCCGTCACATCAACCTGACCCTGCTCAGAGACGGCCAGCCTGTGTCTGACCACCAGATCACTGGAGGGGAGCTGCTACCTAATGCAGATGAGACGTACCAGATGAGGAAGAGCCTGGAGGTCAGCGCAGGGGAACTAAAAGAGAAACACAAGTACACCTGCACAGCTCAACACCTCAGCCTGGATAACAAACTGGATATTGAATTGTGTATAAGAGTAACTTTGAGATGTTTTTGGTCATATTGGTTATTGTATTCAGCATTCATTATCAGGTTGCCAATTGAAATGACTGTGGAACAATAATATGCTTTACAGTTAGTTCAATGTGTTGACTGTGTGTTACATTTCCTCATTTGTTTCTTTTGACAGTGTATGAATGGGATTCAGTAACTACGCCCATTGTGTCATCTGCACTGGTAGTGGTGTTTGTGTGTCTGGCTGGAGCGGCTGTTGTGGTCTTTATGCGTAGGAGGAAACATGCAGGTAATAAAACAGCTGTTAAGTCTATTTATCGCAAGAGTTAGTTTCCAGAGTCATCCAAACAACAATGACATTGTAGAGCAGGCTGTAAAATTTAATTGTTGATGTATTCTGCATTCCTTTTTAAACATTCTGCAACTGAAGTTTTTCATTCCAACGCCCATTATCCACATGGATAGATGTGTTATTCAGTGTGTCCTACAGTACAGCATCCTTCAGCTAACTTCTATTTACTGAGTGTATTGGGTCTCTCTATCACAGGTCAGGGCTCCCAGAATTCTCTGAGCAGTAGCGAAACAGCAGCTTCAAGTGAGTATAAAGATAGAATACATAGTATATTTAAACTCAGATCAGTCACAGCACCACAATTGTTCTAATGACCTGATGGTCTTGTGTTTTCAGGCACAGATGAAAGGGAAAAGATTGAAGGGACCACATTGTTGTCAACATGAACCTGCTGATATGACCTCATAAAGCTGATAATATGTCCCCATAAAAGCAGCCCTCACTTCAGAACTACTGTGACTATGGGGAGTTCACCTAAAGTACTATTTGCGGCTCTGGCTTCTCCTGCTGTCTGGTCAAAGTGTGACAGTGAGACGTCTCCATGCAACTTGCACTGGTTGAATCCCAGTATCCCCCCTAACCCTAAACACTAAATCTTCGAAGACTTCACTGGAATAGATCAGCCAATTGTGACGCTGACTGGTATGACTCAGCCAATCATGGCAGCTAAATTTTTGAGGTTCAGGGCATGCTGTTTGAAACAAAACTAAACTTCTGAGGCTGTTTCAGAAAATTGTTGTGGGAGGTTTATTATATACGTCTTGTCAATTGAGAACAACCGGCCTAGATGTACGCTAGTATATTTAGCACTTGTATGAAGAATCCAGGATATACTGAATAATATGTGTGCACTGAAGCATTAGGCTAATATTTATTTATACATATATTTTTTGTACATTACCAATTTATCATTGTTTTATGTTTCTGACCATGAAGATTTAGTAAAATTTTGCGCTTACAAATTTAAGGAACATTATTTACTATTCCAGTTGTCAATTGTCTGTTATGTTTGTATGTCAATTTATTATGTAATACACAGGTTCTCAAAGTGCAACCCAGGGTCCAATGGTGGCCCGCGGAAACATTTCCTGGCGCCTCGCGATAACATCTGATAATATCTGTGAAACTGGTGTCGATTACTTTGAGTCTCCTTTAAGTGGTGTTTAGCAGCATAGGCATTTATGCAACAAATGTATACTGAGGAAATGCAACCTGATCATTAAAATTATTACAAATGGGATTTTTTTTTACTTTTCTTTCTCTCCCCCACTCACTCCCCCTTCGGTTTAAAGGATAGGTTCGGTTTTTAACACATTTAGTCCCTTTTCTAGAGTGTCTAGGGTGCAATAGAACGAGTATACGGCTATTTCAGAACCCCCCTTCCTGCTTCAGACAGGCTAGCTTTGTGCATGTCTGACAATATTCCCTAAAACCACCTAAAACATTGTTATTTTCAAATATTCTACTCACCGAGTCATCAGTGCTGTTATATGGGCATGCAAAACAATTCTCGTCGTGAAAAACCATTCCTGTCGTGTTTTATTTAGCATTTTGAAAATCCTGGAACTATTTTCTCCGATATCTCACAGCCACCTATAAACTGTGGCATTCGCTGGTAGGGAAAAATTCGGGGTCGACCAGGCCAGGGCTGGAAGCCGCGTTACAGCAAATGAAAAAACAACCGCTCAAAATTAACTCAATTAATTAAAAGCTTAAAGGTTATTAAATAATTCAGCATACAAATATATTCATGGAGACACGTAAACGAAAATGATGAATGATGAATGATGTAACGAAAATTACACAAATAATTCAGCATAGCCTACAAACATATTCATGGAGACTGGCAGCCCCGTTGCATTCGGGGTCGGACAGACCAAGCTGGAAGCCGCTGGAAGCTGCGTTGCTTCGGGGGTCGGCCAGGGCTGGAAGCCGCGTTGCATTCGGGGTCGACAGCAAATGAAAAAAAAAACGCTCAAAATTAACTCAATTAATTAAAAGCTTAAAGGTTATTAAATAATTCAGCATACAAATAGCCTATATTCATGGAGACACGTAAACGAAAATGATGTAACGAAAATGACACAAATAATTCAGCATAGGCTACAAACATATGTGACTGCCCACCATGAAACCAGGCATAAGAAGCACTGGCACGATCAGAGCTACAGCCAGATTTAGACACCTAGGCAATTTTTTATGTGTTTTGACATCTTAGCAGAAAACGGTACCTTAACACTTATATTTTCACTTTCTGTGGTCATTACATTCAAATTTGGTCAATAAAGGTGTTTATTCAGTTAAGTAATTAAGAATAATCATAAGTTCCGGGTTCACTGATCAAAGGCATTTTCAATGATTTCTTGAAAAGGCATATTGTGAAATGTGTGCAAACTCCGAGAGTAAATTTGCCATAACTATGGTTCTGCTTGTGATAGAAACATATTTTTTTCACCCTGATAAACCTCTGTTTCTGCTCTATCAAGCTACATAGATAGCTCATTTTTGATATCCGGAGACTTATGCCTGGTTTCGTGGTGGTGGGTCACATATTCATGGAGACTGGCAGCCCCGTTGCATTCAGAGTCGGACAGACCAAGCTGGAAGCCACTGGAAGCTGCGTTGCATTAGGGGGTCGGCCAGGGCTGGAAGCCGCGTTGAATTCGGGGTCGGCAGCAAATGAGTGCCCGGAAGCCGACAGCAAATGAAAAAACAACCGCTCAAAATTAACTCAATTAATTAAAAGCTTAAAAGTTATTAAATAATTCAGCATACAAATATATTCATGGAGACACGTAAACGAAAATGATGTAACGAAAATTACACAAATAATTCCGCATAGCCTACCAATATAGCCTATTCATGGAGACTGGCCGGTAGCTGATTCATATTTTATTTTAACGAATAATAATACAATTGGACGAAACGCCAATTGGACGAAACGCCGATGGACGAAATGGTTGGTCCCTGTGGACGAAACGGATGCTCCCTTGGACGAAAAGACTGCATGGTGGACGAACTGGCGTGGACGAAACGCGGATGGACGAAACACCCTGCTCCCCATGTGACATACAATTCTTGAATCTTGAATCTTGAATCTTGAAAGATAAGTGGCCAAGGGTTGCTGTCTGACTACTTTGCATTACAGCGTTAGGGTAGGATTAGAATTTAAAATTGGGGTTGCTTGATTAGGAAAACACATGCATGCACTGAAACCAAAATCTTCATATCAAACTTTTAAACGCCTTAACATGTTATGTGTCTCATGTGCATTTATTTGAATAAAAATACAGGCCATAGGAAGAGGATTTGCAATCTGCAAGATGGTGCAAAGCTGTCCTACGAAAGCTCGGTGACTATGGCGGCCTGGCCCACTGCCATTTGGTGTCTTCAGCATCTACCTCAACATCCAAACATTGCATGTGGATAAAAGATAAGCTTGTTCTTTCACACAGAAAAGGACTTTTTTATACACACACTTTAAAGGGCTAGTTTCACTGAGTTATCCTACTGTGTGCATTTATTATTCTGTTCACACAGTGAACTGTTTTTGTTTCTTTTTCCACATGTTCCCAACAGTCCCATACAAATATGGACATTCCATTCATGCACATTCATGTACTTGAACATTCACTTTAATGCACTTTTACTTTATGTTTTCTCATTCTTGCACATCTTTGTCTCGTTATTGCATTTAAGAAGACCGCTGTAGAAATGAGAGTCAATTACAGTTTTTCACAATTACTATAACAGAAGTAAATACCATGACTTTCCTGTATGGTTCATCTTACTTACCTGGAAAATAGTCCCGTTTTACCTGGTAATGTTGCCATAAATACAGCACATGGTGATTTAGAATGGTTGGAATTAAGAAGAAATCAATCTTTGTGTAACTACTTGGTAAGACGTTGTTAATACCATGGGAACAACTGATAAATCCTTTGATAGTCCAGTTTTATCATATTTACCTGGAAAATAGTTTGTTTTTACCTGGTAATAATACAGAAAATACAGCGACAATACAGTGACAATGTTTGTAGTGTTTTTTTTAATAGAAAAAGAGATTGATATTTGTGTAATTACTTGGTAGATGGTGAGAATGGGCTCCATCACATCGTCCTCTTTGACCATCAGCACAGGAGCTCCGCAAGGTTGTGTTCTGAGCCCTCTCCTCTACTCTCTGTATACGCATGACTGTGTGGCTATACACATCATCAAGTTTGCAGATGATACCACTGTTATCGGTCTCTGAATGTGTCCAAGACAAAGGAAATAATTATTAACTTTAGGCGGAAAGAACACCAGTTTGAAGCCATTAACATCAATGGTGAGACAGTCGAGAGAGTGAGAGACTTCAAATTCCTTGGCGTTACCATCTCAGAAGACCTCACCTGGGACAGTCACACTCACAACATTGTTAGAAAAGGCCAGCAACGTCTTTACCACCTTAGACGATTGAGAAAGTTTGGTATGCGACCCAAGATCCTGAAGTCTTTTTACAGAGGCACCATTGAGAGCATCCTGACAGGGACCATAATCGCATGGTATGGGAACTTCTCTCAATACAACAGGAAAGCACTTCAGAGAGTTGTGCGTACAGCACAGACCATATGCGGCTGTGACTTACCCTCCATACTGGAGCTATTTGAGGGAAGATGCATCAGGAAGGCAAAAAAAATCTTGAATGATCCTAGTCATCCCAACCATGAACTATTTGAGCTATTACCGTCTAGCAAACGGTATAGAAGTTTGAAAGCTCGCACTACCAGACTCCAAAGTAGCTTTTTTGCTGAAGACAATAAGGCACTTTTTTTGCACTACACATACACAGACACACACACATACACACACACACACACACCCCTTTCATTTATTTATCTTTTTTGAGGACACAAAACACAAGAATTTTTACTCTTTTATAGGCTTCAAACCTATGATGAGAAGTAATAAAGATATCTTGAATCTTGAATCTTGTAAGAAGTTGTTAATGCCATGGGAACAATGCAGACTTTCTTTTACAGTCCAGTTTCATCATATGTACCTGGAAAATAGTCCGCTTTTACCAGGTAATGATGTAGAAAATATGTGACAATGTTTTCAGTGGTTTGTAAGGAAGAAGAGATCAATGTTTGTGCAATTACTTGGTAAGAAGTTGTTAATACCATGGGAACAATTCAGACTTTCTTTTACAGTCCAGTTTCATCATAATTACCAGGAAAATACCCCAGTATTACCTGGTAATACTGTAAAAATATGTGACAATGTTTTCAGTGGCTCTTAATAAAAAGATTGATATTTGTGTAATTACTTGGTAAGAAGTTGTTAATATCATTGGAACAATTCCAGTTCCATCATAATTACCTGGAAAATAGCCCAGCTTTGCATGGTAATAATGTAGAAAATATGTGACAATGTTTGTAGTGTCTTGTAAAGAAAAAAAGGATTGATATTTGTGTAATTACTTGGTAAGAAGTTGTTAATACAATGGGAACAATTCAGACTTTCCTTTACAGTCCAGTTTCATTGTACTTACCAGGAAAAAAAGACTAGTATTACCTGGTAATATTGCAGAAAATAGGTGACAATGATTTCAGTGATTTTATGGCAAAAGAGATCAGTGTTTGTGTAGTTACTTGGTAAGAGGTTGTTAATACCATGGAAACAATGTAGACTTTCTTTTACAGTCTAGTTGGATGATATTTATCTGGAAAATAGTGTAGTTTTAGTTGGTAAAATGGTAGAAAATGCATAGTGACAATTTCAATTGTTTGATGAACACAATTTTTTTTACCATGTATTTGCCAAGAAAATTTCAATCAACATATGCAATTACCCACTAATAAAGAAGAGAGACCCTGATGGAGTTACTTCTGCAGTTGTTGTTACCGGGTAAGTACTGAATAAACCCATGCCTGATAAATGGGTATAGTGCTTACAGGACATAGTTTCTTAGGAACAACTGTGTTCTTTCCTGGAAAACAATATTTTCAGAACAGTTATTACCAGCCAAAACAGCATAATTACATGGTAAATAGGATGAAACTACGAGGTAATAAGGTCATAATTTCTCTTTTTTTTACATGGCTATTGGGTTATTAGGGTATTTCCATGTAATTACCATATAATTTCTCTGTATTTACCATCCTTTTACCTGTGTTAGTTACCATGTAATACTTGGCAATTACCATATTGTTACCAGGTAAATACCTGTTAGTTAGGGGTTTTGTTACTACCATAATTCCAGTAATAATTACCAATTAATACCAAATAGTTTCATGGTAATAATTAAGGTATTTTGTAGGTAATTAATACATAATTTCTATGTAATTACCATCCTTTTACCTATGGTAGTTACCATGTAATTATTTGAAATTACCATATTGTTACCAGGTAAATACCTGGTAATTGGGGGACTGTAAAAGAAAGGGTTACCAGCTAGCGATAGCGGTAACAAGCTAGCTAGCTCGGTTTACAGACTAAAATCTATCCCTTGTTTAAAATGAGAGTTATAGGTGTCACATACAAGCAATGACAATAAACCAATAGGCTACTCAAAACTATATTTGAATTATGTGACTCCTTATTAAGAGAGAAAGTTGATGTGCACTGTTGTCACAGATCTTTTAAACTGAATCCACTGGAGTTCTCCCTGGTGTTGTTGTGAGAAGAAACCGGGAGATTGACCAATCACAGCCCTTGCCTGGCCCAATGCCCTCTCCGTTCACGTGCACGCATTGACGGATAGATAGGAAATTTTGGAGGTGCACGTTGAGCCTCGGAGAGGGTCTACAACAGGCTCTACGTCGTCCTAGAGGGCTTTGCGTCGCAAAACACATGACGTGTGACCATAAATCTAACTTAACACAGATAATATTCATCCAGTTAGCCCTTCCGTCCACATTGGAGGATTCTGAAACTGAAAACAGTCTTGATCCCAGACCCTAGTATGATGTGAAACATAGATCAAGGGGAGGGTCATGACTAGGCTACCTTAAAGATGGAACAAAATTTTTTTGCCCTCCACCCGTTTCGTGTCCCACTCCAATGAGGTCAGTTATTAAATTCCCAAAGGGGGTCTACCAGGCAGCGGTAGTTGGACTATAGAGCGAGATTTCTGGGGGAAAAAAGTGGGAACATTAGAGTTATTGGAACATAGGACTGTGGGAACAACGACCTGTGGGAAAATAGAGCTGTGGGAACATTGGTCTGTGGGAACATAGACACGCTCCCGAGAAAAGACTAATGGTTTGTGTGCAGAGTCTTACTGACATAATTTTGTTAAGAGGTCAACTAAGATTTTTGAGTAGCTGCTTGCAATCTTTTACTCCAATTTATTGAGCATCAATTACTTAAAATGTATAAAAAAAAGTGTTTAAAATTTCAGAGAAACTAGCCAAAATAGCTCCCCGAAGGTGTCTCTAAGATAGCTGAGTGAAGTGACTTGCTTAAAAAGGTTTAGTTTCACTGTGGTTTATAGGCCTACATTCGGGCTCAGGACCTGCTCACCTTCATTGGGTGCCACTGCAAGCATTTATTCTGCCAGTATTAGTTCAATAGTTTACACTACTATGCTGCACAATGAACTGTATGTGTGTTGGTTCCCAGGAATCTGGTTCAACAGGAAATTTAGTAAGTATTAACAGGCACTTAGAAGATAAAGTACATGTTCTGAGCAAAGCTCCACCTTGTGGGAGGAGAAGTTAAAGTATGTTTGTAGTGGATACGTTGAGCTCTTCCGACTGCGCTGATTCTGTCCACTTTTTAAAAAACTTTTGGATAGGCTAGTCATCATGATAACAGTGGCTGCACTTCTGTCTGTGTTTCATCTTTTCTCAACTGTTACAGCAGGTATGATTTATTACATCAAATCTTGATAGATACTATCTGCAGTGTGTTGACAGAAGCAGGTGTTCTCATGTAAAAGCAGGAACATGATTTCATTACTTTTTATAGTTCATTGTTAGTGCTAGTTGAAGATCAAATAATACAAAACCAACCCATTCTCTCAATTATTTTGCAGATGGCCATACGTTACTTGTATACCTTACTTTGATAGAAGGGGAGACTGCATTTCCTAAATTTAGTGGAGTGTTGATGCTGGATGACATAGAAGTTGCATACTATGATTCAATCTATAAAATGCCTTTACGGAGAGGTCCTAATCTCACTGGCCCTGTAGATGACGAGGATCGTGATGATTTGACATATGCAAGTCAGACTATCTCTGATGGAATGGAGCATAGATTGGTCTCTCTAAGGAATCATTTCAAGAAAACAGATGGTAAGAATGTAAATGATCAATATAATACACACAGTGGTACAAATTGTTTTGATATTGGACATTTTCATATTCTAAAAATCCATGTAACGCTTTCAACCAATTTTTTAAAACCACTGGTGATCCTGAGGGCATGACACATAACCTCTTTTCACCCAAATACGCCACCCTAGAAATCTAGACGTACCCTAGTGGTAGAAAATACATTTGCTCAGCCAATACTTGCTATAAGGATTGTGACTGGTCTGACATGACATGTATAGAATCATTAACCAACAACACTGGCTTTTTGAATTGGCTTTGACATCTTCTTCGTTCCTCTGACTGATTATAACACTATCCTATTACGGGCAAAGGTTTGTAAAACAGCCACTGATATCCGCCCCAGGTTGAATTCAGTCTTTTTCCGCCCCTGGTTGAATTCAGCCTTTCATGTCATAGTATGGCTTGTCAGGAAACCACCCCTTAATGTTTTTCATCAATTTACAACTGCAGAATGTGACCCTTTAACTTTTTTGCCTCAAACCACTGAATGAAAAAATAATGAAATATATTAAACTTCATGACCCTTCAATCTTTTGGCAATGTAATGTTCTCTTGAGGGCACAGTGCATATGAGACAAAACCTCATTTCACCAAAACACCCTGCTGCTTGATTTTATATTAATTACATAGAAATGCAAATGCAAAAACAGTATATAATTTATATAAAGATATTTAAGGAGCAGTGTGTAGGATTGTGGCCAAAATTGGTACTACAATTTCAGCCACCTCCATCTTTCAAAAACATTCTTTATACACACCCTTGTTTTAATTCACACTTTGTCAAAATGTATGGCGGAAGCAGGGCCGGCCCAAGGCATACACGATATAAGCAGTCACTAAGGGCCCCCGCACGTACAGAACGATTATACTACAATCGTTTCCCGATCGTTTCCAACTTCATTAAATTGAAGTCTCGAGAGGTTCTCACCATGAAAATCAACATCGAGAGTTTCATATACTTTATGGAGAGCTCAATTAGTATTTATAAAGTTGCTCCCTCTCTATATATCAGTAATGGTTATTGGCCATTGCACACTCATCTCTGATTTCTCCCAACAATCTAGAGGTTTAGTGCAAAGCCTCCAGAGAATGGTGAGTGCGCTTGTAATGTTCTGTTATTGCTTCATCTCTCATTCAAGTTAACAAGTCAGTTTCTATCATTTTCAGATAGGCCTACAGGCATGTAAATATTTTGTGTGTCTGGTTTAAGTTTTTATTTAAGCTTATTTTAATATTATATAAGATTATAAGATAATTTTGGCATCCATTTCCTCTTGGGAAACCTGTTGAGTAGCCTATGGGCGGTAGACTAGATTTGTCCAGGTTGTAACCTGAGCAGCATATTTACAGAGAAGGCAACTAAGTTAGGGAATGTAATCAGCAGTAGGCTATTTCTGACAGCAGAAGGATTTGCATGGTTGTAGCCTATTAGGTCTGTCTGGTGTGTGAAGCCAGAGAGTTCAGCTGGTGTTGGCTAGTAGCTACATGCCAAGGGGTCGGAGGGCATATTCTGGTCGACTTTTAGATTTGAGACAGTGGTGGCGGTGAGGGGCCCCCAAAGGAAAATCTGCTTAGGGCCCCATTTGGGCTTGGGCCGGCCCTGTTCGGAAGCATATAAGGCCTTGACAATGACAACAAGGCAAGGCAAGGCAAGGCAAGTTTATTTATATAGCGCATTTCATACACAAAGGCAATTCAATGTGCTGTACAAAAATAAAACTATACAAAAAAATATATAATTTAAAAAAAATATAATACAAAACAGATCATATTGAGGAAAATAGATGAGACTTTATGAGAAAGCATCTGAGAACTGTTTGGTCTTAAAGGAGAAAGCCGGCGTGAATCAACACGTAGTCCTACTGTTTTGTAGTGCCAAGCGCTATTGTTAGCAGGGGCGTATCAAGCTTTCCAAAAGTGGGGGGGTTCTAAGATGGGGAAGTAAAATAGCCACTGAAATTATCACAGCCAAAATTATAATTAGGCCTATAGTCTCGCGACCAATTGGAATTTCTGTTTTATAATAGGCCTACTAGAGTTGGCATCACATGCAGTAGTCACAAGTAGTATTTGCTAATTTTCTCGGCCATTAGCCTAAAATGTCTTAGACGTAGGTTTATTACAAATGCTGGTCTGGTGGATGAGGAATTGGGCTTTATGAACATCACATTACTAATGTCACAGAACAGGTCTACCAAGCAGTTTTGAATTAAAGGTGTTATAATATTTGATAAGTGGGGTCTGGGCCCCCCAGGAAATTTTGGAATAGTTAGATGTTATTTTCTGCATTCTGGTGCATTTTAACAGGTTATTAGATATTTTTTTTAATTAACTGAATGATGTAATCCTGTCCCTACCCCAAAGCCAAATTCTGAGCCAAAAACTAAACTGGTATTTGGTTGATCCAGGGACACTGAGATTCAGCACTGTCATCTATGATTTTTGGAAGTTTCATGGAAAGTATGGGACAATAGCCTAGGCAATAGGCCTACTGAGGATGGTGGCCCTGAGGCCTACATGGAGGAATTTGTTTCACCAATTGAGTGTAGGGTGTCTTAATTCAAGTCTAGCCTACAATCTTTTATTTTTCTTCTGAAAGCCCATGGATCTGGAGGCCTCTGTTCACTCTCACACACTTTGTTAACTTTGATAACTCCTGTTATCACTGATAGCAGGGGAAAAAGTGAAAATATATTACACTATACAGTATTCCAGTGTCTCTAGTGGAAATATTTTCTACATATTTCTACCAAGCAAAAAATTAAGTTGAAATATATTACACTATACAGTATTCCAGTGTCTCTGTGGAAATATTTGGTATTGTTAAAATCTTACAAAAGTGAAGGGGATGGAATCATATTTATGTGGGCATGTCAAAACACCCCCATCCCCCCGTCTGCAACGTCCCTGTGTACAGTAACCTATCTTATCAGAGCAATGGTAACATTATTAGCGCCCACTGAATTAAATTCAATAATTTAGAAATTAGATGGGCATCTTGTCCCAGATTACCCTCTCTCTAATGACTGCGTAGAGTTGTTCATGTAAGTGATAGGGTGGCTGAACAGCTTGGATTATGACATTTACAGTGAGTGTAGAGCATTTCCGACCATTGTTTCTCTCTCTCTGTTTAAAATATAATTTTAATTTCATATACTGTAGGTGGGGGGATGGATTGATAAAAATGCAAAAGTGGGGATGTCGTATCCCCCCATCCCCCCGTTTGAAACGCCCCTGATTGTTAGCCACCTCAATCATTGGATTTCATGCAAGGCAGACTGAGATAGTGAAACAGCAGCTAACGGTAACAGAATGGGGCATTTCAAAACGAAAGCAAATCAATTAGGTTTCGTTTTTGACATGCCTCATTCAGTTAGTGTTAGCTGCCGTTTCGCAAACTCAGTCTACGATGCACAAAATTTTATCATGAGGTGGCTTTCAGTAGCGCTTAGCAGTATAAAACAGCAGGGCAAGGTGTTGATTCACGCCGGATTATACCAGCCTAGAAAACCTGACACTCTGGAACTGGAGGTGGGCTAGGGATTGGCAAGGGGAAGGGGAGTGTGGAGTGCATTCTAGGAGTTGTAGGCTTTCAAAAGTAGTTTTCTACCTTCTAGATATTTAGCATGGAGTCAAAATCTTGTTTTCTAAACATCAAACTGGATATCCTATTAATGTCAGTTTGATATGCTTTGTTTGGGACATTTATTTGACAACATTTTATTGTCAGCCTTATTGACCTTATGCTTATTAGAGCAATGACTGGATGTTATAATGGTAAAATCCTAATCCTAGATATTTAACATGGAATCAAAATCTTGATAAACCCTAAATGTCAAATTGACTTTGACTACAATTCACTGGACATGTCATTTAGATATTGATATGATGCTTTGTTAAGGACATCAATTTGATACAATTTCCATGTCAGCTCTATTGACCTTATGCTTAATAGAGGAGGGGCAGTATGTTGTTTTGAAACCTTTTTTATAGATGTGATGTTAAAATCCTAATGAAATTGTAGATATTTCATATGGAGTCAAAATGTTGATAAATCCTAAATATCAAATTGATGTTGACTACAAATCCATTGACATAATTTTGATAACATTTAGATATCGATATGATGCTTTGTTACTGACATCAATTTGATATTATTTTAATGTCCACATTATTGACCTTAGGCTTAATAGAACAGTGACTGGATGTTGTAATGCAACCTCTTTACAGGCCACAACTGGTGACTTTGAGATCCTAATGAAATTATAGATATTTAGGATGGAGCCAAAATCTTGATCAATACTAAACATCATATGGATGTGTACTACAAATTCCTGGACATCATTTTGATATCAGCTTGATATCGACATGAAGCTTTATGTAGGACATCAAAATAATGTTATTCTAATATAAAATGTATTGACCTTATGCTTAATTAGCCTGACACGTCAGACTATATCATAAGAATGTATAGTCTGAAGACCACTGATAGACTGTACCTCAATGGAGGGGCAGGTGATTGCGTTGTCTTTCAAACTGCCTCTCCACGTAATAGGCTAGCGTTCCGGCCAGTGGTACCAGCTGGTATATCAAACTTTTCCCGTAGCCCGTCGGTAACACGGCAAAGACATCTTTTTCAGAACGAAAAACTTCAGTGCACTTTCTTGTTTCACTTTCAAAGAAAATGACAAGTGCAATTCGTCCAAAACTAAAGCCAAAGACGATTCCGCTCTGGTTTGAGCAGGGCTGTCGTCATCATACAAAGCCCGCCTTACGATTTCCTGTACACATACCGCGCTGTGATTGGTTATCCGCCTCCAGAGGAAGGCTAAAACGGGTTTCTATCAGTGGCCTCTAGACGTACCTCTGTGCAAATTCAAATTTGCTACCACTAGGGGTACGTCTAGAGTCTAGGCTAATGCTTAATAGGACAGTGACTGATGTTGCAATGAAACCTCTTTACAGACAATAACTTGAGATGTTAAAAACCTATTGAAAATGTAAATATTTAATATGGAGTCAAAATCTTGATAAATCATAAACGTTAAATTGACATTGACAGCAAATTTCTGGACATCAATTTTATATAATTTTAATATCAAGAAGATGTTTTGGTTCAGGACATCAAATTGATGTCAATTTAATGACAATTGAAGCTTAAAAATCAGTAATTGGATTTTTTAACAAACCCTTGTGAGACCGCTTAACATGCCTTAACTTATGATGTTAACATCTTCATGAAATAATGTATATTTCATATGGAGTCAAAATCTTGATGAATTCTAAACGTCAAAATGCGTCAAAATGCCCACTGGGATGGGTGTTGAGGTACAATTGCCCATGGCAACAAAGAAGCTTCTGCTTTCTAAGTATGATTTTAACCACTTGATACCAGTGAACCCAACCCAGTGTTCAAGTCGATGTAGTAGTGTGCTGTGGTCAACAGTGTCAAACGCAGCACTGAGATCCAGTAACACCAGGACAGATGTTTTGACACTTTCCCCACTTGAAATGACAACATAAACACTACTTGTGGGCTGCATCTTAGCTTTTCAAATGGAAATATTTTGGCTGGACTACTTTCAGTGATATCCATATTTGGTAGCACTTTACAATAAACGTCTTCTATAAATGGTTATTAGATAGATTATTAACATCAGTAGGATGTTAATTGGAAAGTTGGTGGTTTCAGTAGCTGAAATGAATGAATAAATGAGATGAATAAATTCCATCAAGTTTTACCATTTTTTAATTTAGCCAAAACAAACTGTAAACTAACTGTTAACTTACTAATTTACTAACTATGCTGTAAAATGTCTGTTAATTACCGTTACATTACTGTTAACTGTTATCTATTAACAGTTACATTACTACATACGGATGTTAATAAGGTATTTAATAACCATTTATAGAGGGCGGTTATTACAAAGTGCTACCCCATTTTTAAATTGAACATCATTCCTTCATGTCTGGTGACATGTCAAGGCCAGTTTATGGTTATTTGGAATACATTTTACACACTGCTCCTTTAAATCTGTTAATAAAATAAAAAAATCTATATAACTTTATGACCATTTGACCAATTTCTATTACAGGTACGTATACTACATGTGCCTGTGTTATGGGCATGGGACATTTGACACAAAATCTCATCACAAACAAACTCAGCCTGTTATGTTATTGTTGCCAGGAGCCGTTTCTGGCATGGGCGATATAGGCGGTCGCCCAGGGCGGCATCGTCACTGGGGCGACATCTCGGGCACTCCAAAGTTTTTTTTTTTATTATTATTATTGTGCACGCGAGCGCCAAAAATTACAATCGCGGGTGATGCGGTTTTGCTTCATTGTTTTTCGGAAGCTTTGGTACGGGCATATCTGCGCCTACAATAGCAATAATAGCAGTATTTGGTATCAAATTAAAGTAGACAACCAGACGCATACATTGGTGCCGCTTGTAATGTACTTGCTTGAGGATAAGGGCGTTCAATTTCAGTGTAAAGATCGCCCCGATTTTGAAATATCTTATAAACTTCGCTGCTGGAGTTCCATCTAATAACCAAGAGCTCAAAAAGTTCTAGGTGGTGATCAGGGGAGGGGGCGTTGCCCACTAGTGCACGTGACACAGAACTGGTGGGGGGGGGGGGGGCGTGGTCATGACACATCTTATTTTTCCCAGGACAATCAGATTTTGATTTTTGATGGTGTTTGATGTGACACTGCTTGCATTATGTCTTTTTAACACACAGTGGCGTGAGAAAAAGTTTCAATGTGGAAAGGGAATCATTTTGTGAAGGGAGGAATTACGGTTGAAGGTGGTGCTTTATATTTTTGGAATACAGGCATAATGCAATGGCCTCTAAATTAAAATAGTTGCTCCTTTTCATTGTCATGTAACATGACGTTATAACAAATCATACACATGGTTCAATGAAAACCTACTGTAAATATCTAGCCTATAATAGGCTTAGGCCTAGGCCTATTATAAAACTAAGGACAACTAGCCTTTATTTGTGAAGCTAAATTTCATTCATGGAATTTTATAATAGCCTCAGGCCTATAAAACTAAGGACATCTAGCCTTTATTTGTGAAGCTAAATTTCATAAATGGGATTTAATGAAAAGATAAATAAAAAAATAATAATAATAAAAAGAAAATCAGGCCAACGCCTACCTCGGTGATCGGTTCCTACGATGCTTGCGCAATGGCTTTCTCTGCACTGTTTCAAGCTGCAAGCTGCATTTTCACAAAAAAACGGGACAATATGAGTCCCGGGAAGAATTATCAGTTTTCCAGGACAGACGCACAAAAAACGGGACAATCCCGGGAAATAGAGTAGGCCTACATGTGGCAACACTACTGTCTACCGCTCCATCGGCCTAGCCTGGAGTAGGCTATGAGCTGTAACTGGCTAATGAATCTCTCACAAGCATGACCGCATGACGGGACCAGATATGGTCGCTTTGATGACTGTCAGCAAGTGTATAGATTTGTCATTTTCATTTTCGTCTCCGTTCGCATTTGCTGTATTATCGTCATGTCTCGAACTTCTTGCAATAAAGTTCAGGCTGGTTGTAGCTAGCACGATGAAACTGGAAGTTGGCTTTGATATTCGCTGGCTATAATTAAATGTTGTTTGATGGGCTATAGGACATACAAACATGGTGTCTTTTCTGCTGATTCATTTATGAGTTAGTTGAGGTGCTTTTCTGAACCTGTAAACTAGCCTACTTTGTGCAAAACATTATGATTTCTATAGCCAACTAGTCCATGATATTTACCTGAGATCATTGTCAGACTAATAATACAGACATACTCAGAGTCACATACCGCAATCTAGGCAGTAATCTTTGAAAAAACTTGTCAGCAAGTGTGTAAATTTTCCATAATGCTTTCAGCTGTGTTCATGCATCAAACTTCTAGGCTATTGCAATTAACCTCATGCAGATGTTGCACATTACTATGTTTGTTTTATGAAGTAGTCCATGTTTGTTAGATAGGCTATTACATACAGGCACTGTGTTTTTTCTGTTGATTAATTTATGACTTGCCGTATAGCAATTTAGTAACGCGGCGGATACTTGCGCAAAACAGATAATGTTATTACCTCATCTTCTTGTTATATGGGAACCGACCCACTAGTCATGTGATCATGTTATAGCAATCTGACCTTTTATTAAGTTGCCAAAACGATGCAGACATACTTTGGTAATGTTTTGTACATTTAAAAATGACTGTAATGTAACTGTAGATGAAATAGTTATGCCTGATCACACCATGCAAAAGCAATGGGACTGTAAGTAGAGACAGCCACGAATCCCCTAGGCTATGATGTAGCACCACCATGGTAACACTTTGCGGTAAGGGTACATGAATTATCATGAATTCATGCATTACTTCATCTCTGAAAGTCTAATGAGTTATCAGGAATTAACATGAATTCATTGTTTGTCATTAATGACCTCCTGCTGAAATAGCACATGATCTTAAGTATTAGTTACTCTGGGTACATCATCATGAGTCATGATTAATTAGCATGAGTCATGATTAATTAGCATGATCATGATGAATTCATCATATTTGTGCCCCCTCAACTAAAGTGTTGACATGGTTAAATTGGTAAAATTTAGTTGACGTATGGGATAGATATGAGGAACTAGGCCAAAGTAGGCTAAATAAGTACTTTTATTATATCAAATTATATCAACTTCTTTTGAACAAAAACATCATGATCATGTGTAATTAGTCATGACTCATGATGATGTACCCAGAGTAATTAATGCTTAAGAGCATCTGCTATTTCAGCAGGAGGTCATTAATGATAAACAATGAATTCATGCTGATACCTGATGAGTCATTAGATATTCAGAGATGAAGTAATGCATGAATCACGAATGAATCATGAATTAAATCATGCATGAATTCATAATTCATGTACCCTTACCGCAAAGTGTTACCAAAAATATGAAATGATACAAAAATGTTTCTACATACATTACAGAACAATATTATGTGCAAATTCACTGAAAATTTAACCTGCCATACACACTTTAACAACAGCCTAGCAACCACTTCCACAGTTGTAACCATGCAACTGACATGACTAACCTAGTAACCACCATTGCAATCATACACCTACCCTAGCAACAACCTAGCAACCACTTCCAAGGCTTCAACCTATCTATCAACATAGCAACTGTTAGGAATAGCCTAGCAACCACTTCCACAGTTGCAACCTAGCAACCAATATAGCAACCGACATGACTAACCTAACAACCACCGCACCTACCCTAGCAACAACCAAGCAACCACCTCAAGTACCCTAGCAATGGTCCAGCAACCCCTTCCACAGTTGCAACCTAGCCATCTACATGGTAACTGACATGACTAACCTAGCAACCACCATAGCAACAACCATGCCTACCCTAGCATCATCTCAAGTACCCAACAACAACCTAGCAAACACTTCCTCAGTTGCAACCGAGCAACCAACATAGCATCCGATAAGACTAATCTAGCAACAACCTAGTACCCCCTCAAGTACCCTAGCAACAGTCTAGCATCCACTTGCACAGTTGCAACCAAGATGATTAACCAAGCAACCAGCATAGCAACCAAATAACTAGTCCAGTTACTGTAGCCACAGTCACAATTATCCAACTAAGGTAATATTACAATAATCAGAATGTGTAACTGAAGTGCAAATAATTTCACAAGCAACAGCAGTTTGCATTTTCATGCACTTGTGATCTCCCTGAAATTACATTCTCTAGTTTGTTATTGTTTTTGTTGTTATTTTTCTGAAGCAAGAGGAAATTGAGATCGCCTTCATTTACCAGTCCAGCCAAACCAGTTGGTCTGATTTCTTTACAGGAATCCACAGTTTACAGAGACTGACTGGCTGTGAACTGTTGGAAAATGACAAGGAAGGACGTACGTTTGTTGTGGAGGCTTTTGATGGTGAACGTGGAGATGCAGTCTATTACAACAAACACGAGAGCTCATTCCTGATGGATGAAAATTGGCCAATTAACAGTAAATTATTTGAAACTTATATTAAGTTTGTATTGAAAGAGTGGTTCCATCCTCTATGCATCAGACTAGTGAGGAAGTACCTGAGGATGGAGAGGAATCGAATTGAAAAGCAAGGTAAGATGTTTATGATCAAGTAGTAAAGTAAAAAAGATGACAAAATAGTTCTAGCCTATGTTGCCATCTTTTAGCACATGTGAATGACAGTCTGTGTAAATAGACAGCTAGATAAACGTCCAGCAGCATGCTGGGATGAATGGGAACTGTGGCAAAATGTTTTAAAGTGTTATGAACACTGAATTTGCCACTTGTCTTCTGTGTCTCTGCCCCTGACCTGTTTCTAATGAATACATGCTCATTACCTGCTAGTTCTGTGTTAAACTGCCTCATGTTGTATCTTGTTCCCCTGCTTACCTGTGCCTTAGAAGTCCTGTCTATTTTGCCCTTCTCCAGCATTCTTTGCTCTGTCATTGTCTATGTTATGTTCCTTCTGTTGCTGTGAGATAAGTTTTCTAGTAGGCCTAAATTCTGAAGTCTCGTCTTGTCCCTTTGTCTCAAGTGCTTTTGCCAAGCATTTGGATTCTACCTTGTTAAAGATCGTGACAGAATGACAGAGCCAGTCTGCAACCTAGCAGGCAAATTTTTTGTTTTGTTTTATGACCCATGGGAAGCTTTTAGTGGAACATGCCTGGCTATCATCCGAACAACCAGGTATGATTCTGACCCATGGCCTTCCAAGTTGCTCAGCTGTTGCCAGTGCGGCAATTCCATCAGCTGCAGCAGTCCTGCCCACCACAAAACCAACCAGCCCTGGACTTGACACCGACTCTGGCTCCCAGGTGCAGCACGCCGCCAACCCTGGCTCTCAGGTACTACATTATTCTGATCCCTGCTCCACGCCAGTCTCCAGAGCAGGCCCCGCGCTCTCTAGTGCCTCCTGTGTCAGCCTCTCACTCTGTAGCACTTCCGGTGCCAGCTCCGTGGTCTGTAACGCCTCCAGTGCCAGTTCTGCGCTCTCTAGCGTCGCCACCCAGCTCCAAGTCTCCGCCCGGCAGCCGTCCCAAGACAGTCAGTCTGCCTGGCTCTCGACCAGGCCATCCTTCCGAGTTCCCGCCTCCAGACCCCGTAAACCCACCCATGGGCTTGGACTTCCTGGTTTTGCCTTGATTTTTCTTAAGGACGTAATTTCAAGGTTAAATTAGTTTGTCATAGCCACTAGCAAATTACATGGGTGTAACCCACATACTCAGCTCTGCAGCTAATCCCACAAGTGCACATTTCTCACAAGAAATATTTTCACATTAGAAACCTTTATATTTACACAGTAAAGCCCAGAGTCAGGCTTCTCCAGAAGACACTACCAGATTCTGGAGGGGTCAAAGTGACTTGCCTGGCCACTGGTTTCTACCCCCGTCACATCAACCTGACCCTGCTCAGAGATGGCCAGCCTGTGTCTGACCACCAGATCACTGGAGGGGAGCTGCTACCTAATGGAGATGAGACATACCAGATGAGGAAGAGTCTGGAGGTCAGCGCAGAGGGACTACAGCATCGACACTTCACCTGCACAGCTGAACACCTGAGCCTGAACAATATGATCACTATTATTATAGGTATAGTTCTGTCACATCATTGTTAAATTAGCATGATGTTGTTAGGCCTACATTGTATTTTATATTTATATTGCAGGTGTAGTGGAGCAGTTGCGTTGCTCATTGACAGTCAACCCTGGTTTATAAAGCATCTTATAAATACGAGTCAATACACTTTGCTATACATGCAGAGCTTAGAGTAGGCTCAAATAATAACGGCAATACATTTTTTTCTGAATGATTAATCACAAAGTGATTTTTTAGCATGATTTCTGAAATTATAAACGTTGTTGCCAAACTATTTGGAGTCTAATAAGCTAAAATGTTAACCCTTTAATTGTCAGCTCAACCGTTTGGTAGAGCACACTTTAAAGCATCATATTTCACCATATTTCCACTTGTTGTGAATTCAACCTTACTGAGCCTTTTTCTACCACTAGTGTACTACATGTTAAGCACACAAAAAATGTCAAGCACCCTTGTATCTTCTTCGAATACCACACCTTTTTAGTATACATGATTTGAAGAATGGAACATGTATGATTTCGGCAATTATTACATATTTTCTGGGCTCACATCCATGGCCGTAGCCAGCATTTTGAAATTACTGAGGTCTTACATGCGCGCAAAGCGCGCCGAAAATTTTGCGGATTTACTGAAATAGTGTTTGAACTAATCTTTGAACTTTCCCTGCTCATACTGAATTTGCTAAACTCACTTATTGCATTAGATACACTATTATATGCATAGCTGCCACAGACAGTAAAACTGCTGAATATGCAGCTGTTTCTTAGCACAGAATTCTGTAGGCTATTTATGATTTTGTGACAACAGTGTAACCTGCCACTGATTGTGTTTGGAGAAAAATATATTTTACTTCAGTGAATGAGTTGTGTCCAGTGGATGTGATTTAAATGCTCCAATCATTTAGTCTACAATAATGTGCTCACACCACAGATTACAGTTTTAAAAATTGTGTTCATTTCACAGGTTTCAATGAGATTGAAAACTTGAAAACTTATCTCTGCAAATTATAGGTTTATATTATAATGTGTGATGATCTAGCAAGTTCAGTCTTTAACACTAGATAAAGACACACCTTGCCTAAATATAGGCGATCTTAACACTGAAATGAAACCCTCTCATTCTCTAGCAAGTACTTTACCAATGATACCAATGGATAGATCTGGTTTTCTAGTTTAATTTGGTACCAAATACCTCGATTGTAAGAGGTATCATGCCCATATAAAGGTTCCGAAAGACAATGAAGCAAAACCGGAGATATGTTTTGCGGCACTAACGCGCGCAATAGGGTTAATTAATTGGCGCGTCTGAAGAATGTTTAACTTATTTTCGGCTCGACCTCGGTGTCCTGTATTGTAGCTACGGCCATGCTCCAGTGGCGATTTTAGGCCATTTTTAGGGGCTCAGCCCCCTAAAAATCACGGACCGTTTTTTTTTTTTTTTTTTTTTTTTTTGCGCACGCGAGTGCAAAAAAAAAATAATAATAATAATAATATGATATTATGAATGATATTTGGTATCAAATCAAACTAGACAACCAGACGAATTCACTGGTACCACTTGTGATGTACTTGCTCGGCAATACAGGGTTCAATTGCAGTTTAAAGATCGCCCATATTTTTACAGGGAACTATCTTTATCTGGTGCCTTAATTGGCTGCTGGGTTCCATCTAGTAACCAAGAGCTCAAGAAATAAAACAAAACAAAACAAAACAAAAAAAATACTGGACTTTATAATAGACCTACAATTTCAACAGATACATTTTCTATTACCCAAATATTCTATTACCAAGGGCCATGCCTGTGCAATAGGAGGGGTGACAGATAAGGTGCCTGTTGACCCAGGACATCATAGAGGTTAGGACTACCCCTGATAGAAAGGAATATGATGCAGCCTTATTGCACCTTCATTCTAGCCTGGGAATTCCCATGCTCCTTTGCACGCTTATTTCATTTCACTCTGCAGAGGAGCATGGTGACCATGGCTGTTTTTCTCGCCTGGTTTCGGTATCCAATCGCAGAACAAAAAGGGATTTGTACGGCCCTCGATTGCATTTTACGTCACGTGGTGGCTCTGGTATTGGCTCCGAGGTATGTACAGGCGCTATGATAGACATTCGTAGCGCCCAATAAACGGCTATGGACAATTGTAAATGATGCTTCCGCTACGAGAAGTGCAATAGGTAGGTCCCCAGACTAAATATCACTTGTGATTTTAGTTTGGCATTCGCCAGGCTACCTTCATTCTTCTTTGCGCAATAAACTAGAAATAAAATATTAAGATACATGCTCTCAACTTTATTATTATTTTTTCTTTTGATTCTAAAGCTATTGGAATTCATAGGCCTATAGGTGGCACAGGTAATTACTGAAACTACAGCTTATATGATAATTAGTCTGAAAGGCAAAGAGCCTACCTTGCTCAAGAATCTAAGGCATGGATAGTGAACTGATACGCTGGAAAGAATCTAGATGGATTTTTCTACAATGTTTGATTTACAGAGAGCCAATGACAACTACAGTAGCAAAGAGTCTAATGTTCCTAGAGTGAAGTTTTCCCTTATCATTCACATTTCACCAGAGCATTAACACTCCAAAATAAACAATGTTTTCTCATACAGTGGGCCTTGTATTATCCTTACTTACTATTACCATGGAGCTGAACATATCATTCAAGCAGGGCTGTCATCCTCAGTATTGCCAATATTGCCCCGGCAATACTACTTTTTAGTGCAACATCAAACTTCAAATCTCACATGAAGTGCTAAAGTAATAGGATAATTTAAAAATATAGCCTATATAGGCTATAATAACCTGTTAAAAGGTACCAAGATGCAGGAAAAAACTTCTAACTAATCCAAAATTTTCTGGGGTAAGTCTACCCTACTTTAACAAATAAATATACCATCTTTGATTCACAACTGCTGGGTAGTCCTATTCTGTGACATTAGCAATATGATGTCCATGAAAAACCCAATTCCTCCTCCACCAGTATGACCAGCATTTATAATGAGCCTACTGTAGGCCTACGTCTAACACATTTTAGGCTAATCACCATGAAGATTTGCCAACACTACTTTAAAACATGTGATGGCACCTCTGCATACAAGTTTTAACAAACATTATTTAGGTCTTATGAAGTGACAACATTACAGGGGCTGCATGTCAGTGCTTGTGGTTGGATCGATTTCGTAGCTGGTTGTTATGATTATAAATGCGTAAATCTAAGCATTGGAAAGCATGATGTTCAAACCAGGAGCCTCTATCAACTCTGGGGCTGAGCCCCCTAAAGTTCAGAACCTAGAATCGCCCCTGCCATGCTCACATCTGTCAAGTTTTTCTTCATAATTATAATTATGTTTAAATTAAGTCAAATAACATATAAATTCACTTACCTAAGAAATAAAATAACATCTTCATGGTTAAATATTTTTTAAAGATATGCGTGACCTAAGTCAGTTTCCCATAGAGACTAATAGAGCCTCTCACCAAGTTTTTAAATTAGTAGTATTAATAATCATAAACTGTTTTCAAATGTATGCTACCACTGTAAACGTAGCATTAAAATATTTAAAAGTCATGTTTAACTATGTTTTACATCAAATTATATAAAATATGCGTCCTATGCAATGCAATGTGTTTTCAATGGAGGTCTCATTCAGTTGGAAGAAAGCAGCCAAAAGTGGAATAAGGAATGGTGCAGTTGCATCAGGATTCCAACTAATTTAGTACAGAGAGGTTCCAGCCAGTTCAAAAGCAACAGGCAATTGCATTGAAGTGTTTTAAATGATGTTGGGTCACTCTCAACCAGTCATTCCCTATTCCTATTCAATACAATTAGTTTAATCCATGGTTATATGTTTTGTAAAAGTCTAAAATGTGATGCTGTTGCATTAAGAACAATAGAGTATCACTTAATTACTTTTAGAAATGTTTTAAAGACAAGGAGAAAATATAGGCCTACATCCTTACAGTTTGCCCATTTCACTGAACATATGGCACATTTGGCGATTTTTATATGTATTTCCATTTTCCTTTTAAATAAATAAATATTTTTTTACACTAAAATGGCACAAACCAATGAAAAAGTGATTTGTACCAAAACTTGAATTTGTGACTGGTAGAGGTTAATAAAATGGAAACGATGAAAAAAAAATCTTTTTTCTATATCATGTCAGGCTAATAGAGCAGGATGAAAAATATATATATGGGCAATTCCACGAAAAAGTAAACCTCACCTTAAAAATTCAAGTCTCATTTACATGGACATACAAATTATTTCAGAAAACTTCCAATACAAAAAAGTAGTGTCGCGATGTAAATATTCAACTGAGCAAGTTTCGAAAGGATATCTGTTTGTTAAAATTTTTACCCTATTCAGCTATAATGTAAGTCTATGGAGGGGCTTATAATGGGCATAAGTGGGTGATAACACACACAAAGCTGCAATGCTATCAGTTATTTTTTATTGTTATATTACTATTTCTGTCGTTACAGGTTAAAATCCACCATTCACAATTGTTTTGTATCGTTTTGGAAGGTTTTTCCAGGCGTCACGTCCATAACGTCACATCCATAACGCCATTTCTCCCAATGAAAACCAACTTTTTTACATTTACATTTGAAATTAAGTCTTTCTCTGCCTTTACTGAGATGTCCTCTTTGGTGTGAATGTAGTAATATTTACATTTCTCTAGAAATTTCACACACTTCACAGCAAAAACTACGCTCTCTCAAAAGTTTGTCCGTTTTTCGTCACGTCCATAACGCAGATTGAAAGGCTCATATTCTTATGATGCAAATCATGATATTAGTTTTTCTGTTTGCCTGTATTCAGCCATGGAGTTTGCAGAAGAATATGAAAAAAATTGCGAAATACTGCTAGGTTTGCAGAGGTTATGTGGCCTTTTGTTCATCAATAATGCACGAAAATGTCACGTCCATAACGCTAGAATTGCCCATATATATTATATTACAAAGTGTTTTTCAGGGTGTGCCAGTTAAAGAATTAAGGTGCAAACGTACTCACTTTAGACTAATTTGCAATTTTAGAGCATACTTGAAAACCTGTACACACTGGTGTCTTCTAGACTTCCACACTACTCTGATATTTGACACATAGAAGCACTTTTTTGATAATTACTTCATTCAACATTCAGACGTAGACCTTTGCATGCAAACATCCACAATTTGGGTTGGTTGTGGTTGAGTTTGCACAAATGGGTATCATTTTGTAGCCTGACATAGCCACGCCCATAATACATATGTTCATCCATATCCATGGTCTGGGGACGGTCTTCTGGGGTGGGTTTACATCGGTAGAGAGACAACCGGCCAATAGGCGAAGCTGATTAGACGAGCTGTCAAACCAGAACTGAATGCCCCCCCACCCCCACCCCATAATCACGTCAGGTCAAAGAAACTCCAGACCACATGAATACGATGAACAGCAGTGTTATGGTCGGGCTATGTCAGGCTAATCATTTTGATCATTCAACAAAGTGACATTACAGAGATGATAATGGTTTATTTCCCAATGTTGTTTCTTATTTACTTGTTGTGAGATACAGGTTTGACACAATGAGATACTTTTTTTAAAACCCAAACATTTTTGTTGTTGTTTACAGAGGGTGAGCCTCAACCTGACAACCTGCCCCCACTTTCTCTGCTGATTGGTCTGCTGTTTGTTCTGGTGGTTTGCCTAATATCAGCTGTGGTTGCTCTTGTGGTATGGAGGAAAAGAAAAGACTCAGAAAAGAAAGGGGCAGAAAGAAAACTCAAGACAAAACAACTGCTTCAAATTCAAACACATCACAAGGTAATAAACAAATGTATATGCTTACTCTCTACACAATACTGGCAGTTCACAATGAGGCACTCAAGTGGCACCAATGCTAGCCTGCCCATTACCTTTCTATAGCCTGGGAATTCCATGCTCCTTTGCGCGCTTATTTCATTTCACTCTGCAGAGGAGCATGGTGACCATGGCCGTTTTCTCGCTTACTTTCGGTATCCAATCGCAGAACAAAAAGGAATTTGTACTGCCCTCGATTGCATTTTACGTCACGTGGTGGCTCTGGTATTGGCTCCGAGGTATGTACAGACGCTATGATAGACATTCGTAGCGCCCAATAAACGGCTATGGACAATTGTAAACGATGCTTCCGCTACGAGAAATGCAATAGGTAGGTCCCAGACTAAATATCACTTGTGATTTTAGTTTGGCATTCGCCAGGCTAACCTTTCTATGTAATTCGACTCGATCTTTTTCTCCCTCCATGACTCTATCTGATGGATATCAAACACATAGAAAATGGATGTAGTTTCTTTTTTTTTTTTTTTTTTTTGAACTTCTTTTTATTTTGATTTCACATATTGTACAGTGCACCAAAACAAATTGTCACAAGACAGATAGCAAAGTAGCGTACATCCATCAGATAACATAATAGTACCAAGGGCTACATTCATGCCCTACCACCAAGGATTGGGGGGGGGGGGGGGGGGAGAAAAAAGGAAAAAAAAAAAATAATAATAATAATAATAATAATAGTAATAAAGAAAGAAAGAAAAAAAAAAAAGGAAGGGGGGGGGGGGGTTATATCAAATGAGGATGCAACACAATTTGGGTCCAGTTATTCAAAAACACTTCTGATTTCAATTGTAACACTGCAGTAATATACTCCATGTTATACACATCTTGCACTCTATCCCTCCATTGGACTATTGTGGGGGGCTGTGGGCTCAGCCATGACACCATTATTATTTTGTTTGCAATTAACAAAAGTGTTCTGAGCAATTTTGTTTGACTATTTTCCTTTAGATTATCCGGTACCTATGCCCAATATAAAGTGTACTGGTTCCAATGGCAAATCTATGGATAAGCATTGTTTTATTTCTCTTTGTATATTTTTCCAATACTCCAGTATTTTTGGACAGTCCCAAAATATGTGTGTGTGGTCTCCTACTAGACCACAGCCCCTCCAACACTGAGATGAGGTAGGCTACTGCCCCATTTTAGAGGTAATGGCTGGTGTTCTAAAATATCTCATTCTCAGCTTCCAGCCATATTCCCTCCAATTGAGACTACTTGTAACCTTATGCCCTTGTTCAAATGCAATTTCCCATTGTTCATCTGTTATTATTGTGTTCATTTCTAATTCCCACTTTTCTTTAATATCTAAGTTATTTTCTTTCAGATCTTCTTGTAATATTTTATATATATGAGATATTATTTTTTGCCACTATCCCTTGTATTGTAGAAATAAAGAAAGCCTCAATTTTAGATGGTATAGCACAAAGCTTTTCCCATTCTTTATGCCTTTTCAAGTAGTCCCTAATCTGTAAAAACCTGAAGAAATCCTGATTTGATAGGTCATAATTTTCTTTAAGCTATTCAAATGATTTTAAAACAGTTCCAGTAAATAACTGATCCAAGATTTTTAAACCCTTGTCTCCCCATTTTTCAAAACCCTTGTCAATTCTTGTTGGACAGAATTCTGGATTTTTAGCTATATGAATGACCCTAGATATAGTCATAGGTAATTGTAATTTCTTTCGTACTGTAAACCAAACCTTTAAAGTATTTTTAGCCCATGTGTTAGTAAACTTTGTCATACAAAAGTCCATGTTAAGGAAAGGTGAAGAATTCAGTGGGATGTCTGGGCATTCTGATTGCTCCATCCCTACCCAAATAGTGTCTTTTTCTTGAGATACCCAGGAGACCATAGAACGTAATTGGGCTGCCCAATAATATTGTTTCAAGCTGGGCAGGTTCAGGCCTCCGTTGTTTTTGTACATAATAGTCTTTTGAGTTTCAGTCTAGGGGGTTTACCTTGCCATATGAATTTAGATAACCATTTGTCCATGGTGGTGAGAGCAGCTGAGGAAACATGAATAGGTAATGACTGGAAAAGAAAGAGCAGTCTGGGAAGAATGTTCATTCTAATGGTTTCTACTCTTCCCATCAGAGAGAGTGGTAATATTTCCCATCTTATGAGATCTGCTTTTATACAGCTCATCAGCTTACCATAGTTGGCTTTGAATAGTTTTGATAAATCTGTTGTTAAAATTATACCTAGGTATCTAAAACTTTGTGACCAACGAAAAGTAAGCCTTCCTGTTAATTGGGTAGGCCACTGTCCCTTTAACATCATAGCTTCAGACTTCGACTGGTTTATTTGGTAACCAGAAAGGTCACCATACTCTTCCAAAGTACCCAGTAGAGCTGGAACAGAAACAATAGGGTCACTTATGTAAGTCAAAATGTCATCTGCATAAAGAGATATCTTATGTTCTCTATTTCCCATATCTTTTATACCTGATATATTCTCATTTTGTCTAATAGAAGCTGCCAAAGGTTCAATATTTATGGCAAACAGCAGAGGGCTAAGGCAATCTCCTTGCCTCACTCCCCGCTGCAACTCAAAGAACTCAGAACAGCACCCATTAACTCTGACTCTTGCTTTTGGCTTATCATAGATAATTCTAACCCATTTTATGAATTCTGAATGAAAGCCCATTGCAGATAACGTCTTAAAGAGAAACTCCCAATTCACAGTGTCAAATGCCTTCTGTGCATCAAAACTTATAAGCATTGACGTCTCTTTGTTTCTCCTAGCACAGGTAATAACATTTAGAGTTCTCCTTATATTGTTAGCACCCTGTCTGCAAGGGATAAACCCTGTCTGGTCTGGCTTAATCAATGATCCAATATGTATTTGAACTCTTCGTGCTAAGATGCTGGTCAATAGCTTCTGGTCATTGCATAAGAGAGCTAATGGGCCTGTATCCCTCACAAAGTGTCGGCTCTTTTCCCTCCTTGTGAATTACTGATATGATGGCCTGTGACCAGGTCTCTGGAGGATTAGCCTCAGAGAGAGCATATCTAAACACCCTTGTCAGTATTGGAGCTAGTTCGTTA